>OVAN01000295.1:0-17949 GCA_900406275.1 Anastatica hierochuntica | reverse complement strand
TGAATTGTTGACATAGAATTGTATGATTAGGGATTTAATCAATTGGATCTTCATCTAGGATTTTTCGTAATGCATCAAATTAAACTGATCACTTAGTTTCTGATCTTAGGTTGTTTAACGCTGGAAAGTGTTTGTTTAAATGCCTGAAAGAATCCTAAATGAGCAATTCTTCTTAAGCCAATGGAAGTTGATGTTTAAGTAAATTTTGAACCTATCAAACTTGTTTAGAAAGCATGATTAGAATTTGAGAGTCAACGGAAGTTAGTCTCAAGGTTTCTAATACATAGAGAATTGATATTACGGAAGTAGATCAAATCTACAATTGTGTTTTAGTTCAAGACGGTTTAAAACATGTTCTCTAGTCAATAATTCGAGTCTTCAATGATATGTTTCCCTGGGAATACCCAATGCCCAACTGTTCTTTGATTGATTTACAACCCCATTGTTGCTTGCTTGCTTATTTTGCTTTCTGAATTTCGATTTTTTGCATCTCTTAAAAGACATCTTTTTCGCTTTAGCCCGCTATTTGATATGAAATTCTTCGTGCTATCTTTGGTCTCTGTGGATTCGATCCTGAACCACTACAACGTACTTCTGTGTGTTTGCAGTGTTATCTCGGGCAAAAACTTGAGCTATCAAGTTTTCTGGCGCCGTTTTCGGGGACCATTTGGTCATCTTAGGGCTTTGGATCATTGCACGTCTAAGGCATTTTTTTATTTTGTTACTAATTTATTCTCTAGCTCTTTTTCTTTGCAGGTTTGATGGTTATGGATTACAATGATTGGCCTCAGAGAAAGGACGCAACACTTCGAGAATCACTAGCATTGGAAGAAGAGGAGAAACTTAAGTGGAAGTCATATGTAGAGGCACCATTCGATGAAAGCGTGTTTACACAAGAACAAAGAGTGGGGTTGGATGAAGAAAGCAAGGAAAATCCAACAATGAAGAGGAGTACCTTAGCAGCTCTAATTCGATTGAACCTTCTCACACATCGGGCAATAGTTGAAGGCAGAGAGCTCACAAGCATGGAAATACATATGGCTCATTCACTTAAAGAGGTAATATTTTGGGTTCCACCATGCCAACTCAAAGGTACGTGCGACTCAACCTTTGAAATTCATGATTATGAAGTTAGTCACATGCCTTGCATTGAAGATGTAGCTCGTAGTTTAGATACTCCGTTGCTCATTGATGAATGCTATGATTTGATATATGAATCTCAAAGGATGATTGACGTAAGAATATAAAATTTTGCTAGGGATTACCAAGAGATATGTTTTGACATTCATTATTTGTATTCTTTGAATGATCATGATCCTGAGTTTGACTTTTCTATGCCTGAAACATCTAGATATCTTCTTGAAAAATCTTACCTTGAGGGTGTGCTTTATGTAGATAAGATTTTGAATGAGACAGAAAATTCTGAGGTTGAAATGGACTCGAGAGATGAGAATATTGTGCTTTATATGATTGATGGAGATGAAGATAACTATTATGTCTTAAATTCATTTGAACCTGCAGTTGACTTTGTCTTTCCCATTAATGCTTTTGATCGTCATGAGCATCTAGTAATCAAAGAATATTTAAAGATATATACTATGCTGTTAGTGATCTTGTTTAATGAGACGCTTGTCTCTTTTCCATGGAAAACCATGTATTCTCTTGCACATGTTGTTTCTTGCACTAATAAGAGAAGGACTAAAGGTGAATTGACTCAACCTTTTGATTGTTATGATTAACACCTACAACCATACTCAAGCTTGAGACTTTAAACAAGCGCTGAGTGGGAGGCAACCCACTAGGTAATTTTCTTTTTCATTTTAGTTAGTTTTGTAGTGTTTTTGGCTTTTGTGTTTTTATTTTTGGTCCTTTGAACATTTTTCGTGTTTTTTTAGCTGTAGCATTGCAGGAAACAGGTCACCAGATAGAAGGACAGGGATCGATCGACCCCTGTCCATGGATTGATCGATCCCTGTCTCAATTACTCGGCTATATCACACGCTTTCAGGTAAGTTTGCTCTTTCCCTTTTCTTTTCGTCTTGGTTTTATTTTTCGTGTTATTTGCTACTTACCCCTTCCTTGGATTTGTTTCACACCGTGACGGTGTGAGATAAGTCTGGGGGAGGTTACTTATGTTTTTATTTTTATTTTGGTGTTGTTTGAGTCATTTTGATGTTTTTATTGAGTCAATTATGGATTGTTTATGCTTCATGATGATTTTAGACTATTATCTCTGTGCATTGCACTTATTTATATTCTCATTGACCATTCCATTTGGACTTTTTGCGTAGGCAAACCGGAATAACTCATGACCAAACTCCCCACCAGAAATCTCTGAAACTCAGACTTTTGTCTGAAGTGTTATTAGCTCTATTTTATTTGGCCTACTAATGAAATTAATTGCTTTGATCCAGGAACTTGAAATCATGAATCAAACCCATCATTCAGGATTACTTCCTCATTTTTCTACCATTTTTTTGGTAATCCTGAGTGACCAGACTCATCTTTAGTCTGACACTACACCCTTACCTTATCTCCTTCAATCTCCATGCATTTCTTTTTGATCTTATATGCACACATGTATAAAAACAATGGAGAGAATAGGGTAGACATGATCCTTCTAATTGCTTAGGTAGGATTGAATAATTTAGGTGGTTTAGACACGGTCCTGAGTTTTTGATTTTTCGGTGTTGGGTGTTTTGGAAGTTTTGATGAATATATTGCATTTCTTCATGTTGTATGGGTGTTTTAAAATTTTAAAACGTTGTTGTATTGCTAATTTCTACTAGATTTTCGTTTGTATATAAAAAAATCTGAAAAAGGAAAAAACGAAAAATTATATTCTTTTTCTTCATATCTCGTTTAAAAATTAGCATTTGCATACTATATTGTTGATTAGATTCACCCTGAAGTTTGCACATATTCGGTTTACTTTTGATTGGTGGTTTGCACTTGGGTAGTTAGGAGACATGTATATCAATATACTCTTTCTCTCCTACGATTTTGCATAATGTCTTGCATCCTGACACAGTTTTTGATACCCGAAACACTCTAAGCCTTACCACTAAAAGCCTTGAATACCTAGCCTGATTTCCTGATTACGAGTTCTTTGGTGAAGAATTTCACGCCTATCTTTAATGAATGTAGAAAGTTATTAACATGGAAGCTGAGTTTGCAAGTTCATATTTTAGAGTATGGATGGGCTTCAGAGGTAATGCAGTGATTCTTGGGGAGAATGTTCTAATTGTTCTAAGTCTATATGGTTAGCAATAGTAGTGCAGAGTAAGGTTTTCTGATAACATAAGATCCATTTGGTTTTCAAACTTATTTTTCCGTAGGCTTAATCTTCATTTCATTTACTTGAGGACAAACAAAGATTAAAGTCTGGAAGATTTGATGTATTCGTATTTTATGAGATTTTAGTAATGTTTTATTCGAGAAAAATGGTATTTTGTTATGTATTTGGTTGTTTTGGAGTCTTTTGGGTTTCTTTAGTGTTTTTACAGATTTTAGATTGCTTTGGAGAAAAATAGAACAATTTGGGCCAAAAACGGATATTTGGAATGCAGAATCTTGCTGAAGTGGAAAACGTTTGGCCTTGATTGACAAACTTCCCACCGTTGGATTTATCCGAAGTTTTGACACAAGATAGCCACAAAAGTTAGCTTTATTTTAAAGGTGATTTGAAGGAAATTCAACGGCTTGATCAAACGTTATGGCCATTTCACTGAACACCTGTCATGCAGGCAACGAGAAGACGAATGCGCAGAAATGAGCATCATGGCAGAAGGACAGAGATCGATCGATCTTGAGACAAGGATCGATCGATTCCTATCTCGACGCGACAAAAACCACTTATTTTGAACCGGAATTAAAGATTGGAGACCCATATTACATATAAAAACACCCAGACTCGTTGCTTGCTTGATTATTTTGCTTTCTGAATTTCAATTATTTGCATCTCTTAAAAGACATCTTTTTCGCTTTAGCCCGCTATTTGATATGGAATTCTTCGTGCTACCTTTGGTCTTTGTAGATTCGATCCTGAACTACTACAATGTACTTCTGTGCGCTTGCAGTGTTATCTCGGGGGAAAACCTGAGCTATCAGATATGTTGATACAACTACATTAGGCTACGAATCGAAAGAGAAATCAACAGAAATGAAGAGAAAAAAACGTAGAAATCAAGAAAATGCTGATCAGTGAAAGAGAAATCGATCAAAATTATCTGAAAACAATGAGAAATCGATTGTAATATATTGGACCGCAAGATTTAGTCTAGTTTAAATTTTTAAGGAAAAATCCAAAAACCCATTAAGCAAAACCCTAAACATAACCTATTTAATCTCTCAAGCCACCAAAACCTAGCTTCCTCCTTGTTTGTTTTTGAGCCGTCGCAGGGAGAGAAAAAAAAGAGAGAGAATCCGAGAGAGAAAGAGAAGGGGAGAGAAGAGAAGTTGTTGCAGTCCTGTAGAAGACAGAACAGACATGTTGTGGAAGAATAGAAGAACGGTCAACCAAATCATCAAGGACCGATATGGATTTCTACAATAAGTTCTCCTTTCTTATATCTATCATCTCCAACAAACTGTTTATCATTTAGAGTTCTCTTCTAAATGTTATGGTTGTTTTCTCGAGGGGTATCGGTTCAGAACAGATCTGCAATCAGACGGGAAGATGAGGACGATCGGCTACTCGAACGGTGTCTGATCGGGACGAAACTTGATCTGAAGCTAGGGGACGTATGGGGATACAATATGAACGGGCGGATCTCGTAGTTAACGTTTAGTTTTAGAGTTATACCCTCGTTTCTAAGTGACTGCGAATCTTTCAAATTTCTATATCTGTCTTTTTTTAGTGTAAAGGATGTTTGGTTGATCTAGAGTTTGTTTCTTCAGTTAATTTTCTGTGGGAGCGTTGTAGGCACTTATATCTATCCACTGGTAAAAAGAGATCCAGATTCGGATCCATATGAAGGGAGAAGCGTGCCTTCAAAGCTGATGTTGCAGATCTGTCCATCCGTAAAGAAGTTGCATTGAAGTTGTTCTTTTGCAAGTGGCTAAGGTGATGGCGTATATTAGATTACTGAGTTTGGAACCTAGGTTAGAACGATAGTCTAGGGTTAAACGGGTCAGTGTTGAGCTATATGTCTCGTCACGAATATATTGATTGTATTATGTACTTGCTACGATACTACTATATGCCTAGATTGCGATTGCGAGTTTGGTCGTTAAGTCGAGTATAGGTAGATGTATGTGAATATCGTGATGAGAACCTAGAACTGCTTAATTAAAGGATTAGGGTAATACGACATTGTTTGAGAATTTCGAAAGAGATAAGAATTTGCATGCTAAACCGATGAGTTGTGTTTGTGAAAGGGAAGGGGTGAAAGGAAAGGCCCCTGACCTGAGATGAGGGGAAATGAGAGTACCTCGGGGTGAGGGGAAATGGGAGTACCCCCGCGAGAAGAGTGACTTCGGGGGAAATGAGAGTACCTCGGGGTGAGGGGAAATGAGAGTACCCCCGCGAGAAGAGTGGCTCCGGGGAAATGAGAGTACTTCGGGATGTGTGTGTCTGTGAATGATATTGATGTTGATGCATGGATGATAGGGATTGCTTGCGTTGCACGATAGGTGCTTGTTTAGGGTCTAAACTTCTGGGGTAATCTAGTTTTCATGCAAGGTAGTTTCGTGTATTCTCTCACTGAGTGGCTTGTTGTCGGGAAGTCACTCACCCCTCCTTTTCTCTTTTCTTTTTTTGAGAAATGTTTTGCAGGTTTAGTGTTAGAAATGACGTTTAAAGTGGAAGTTGGTGGTTTTGCGAAAGTATTTGGTCTGTACCGATTGGTTAACTCCCTATGTGGAAAAGGGACGTTACATCAATTGAGAGAAACAAATCTATGAAGATCGAAAAAGAAATCAGAAGAAAATTTGCGAAATCATTGAATGAAGCTGCTGAAAAGTTCTCATACCATTTCAACTTTGATAGTTTTATTATAAAATGTTTCATTAACTTTCCGAAAAATGAGAAATGTTCTTAAATACAACTAGTCTCAGCTCAACAAACTAAACCAGAAACAAACCAAAAATACCAAAATGCAATAACTGGTTTTATATAACTTGATATCTTCTCCAACTCCATGACGTATGTTCTCTCTTCTAATCTCTTTTTTATTGGTTGTTTAAAAATTTGTTTTCCCTGTTCTTATAATCTATAAGTGTTCGACTTTTTATAATTAGAGCATTTAAATATTTTAGAGACTTTTGTATGTTCTTATAAGAACCCACTTTAATATTTAGGTGCTTCACAATGAGATATTACGTTAATTATACAATTAAATATATTTTTTATTATTAAAATTTTGGAAAGATAGTAGTACTAAACCGTTCTAATTTAAGAAAAACCTGATTTTACTTGATCCTGTGTAATTCAATCAAAATATTAAATGAAAAATTTTGAATTTTTTCACAAAAAATTAAGAGAAGACATTGCGCGGATGAAATATCATTATACTAATGTGAAAAGAGATATAGATTGACCTCCGATCGATTTGGATTGATCTGGTGACTATGTCGGATCATTCTCCGAGTTGAATTTCAAAACATTGCTCTCTTTTTTTGTCGGCAACAAATTTTCATTTAAAGTCCAAAAATCTATTACAGCGGTTACAAGGCTTTTCCAAATTAACCAACCCAAAATTCTCTATTTGCTACAATTAAAGGTAAGTGTAACAAGATAAAATCTAGTTACATGTGTAAGATTAATAATAAAGATTGGACACGTGTATGTGTGAAGAAGGAGAATAGAGTTCTGAGTCATGATGTTGTCTTATCCATGACCGATTTCCACCGCCGTGCAAGCTTTTGATGTCTCT
Organism: Anastatica hierochuntica; assembly: GCA_900406275.1. Lineage (NCBI taxonomy): Eukaryota > Viridiplantae > Streptophyta > Magnoliopsida > Brassicales > Brassicaceae > Anastatica > Anastatica hierochuntica. The sequence goes on along the minus strand of OVAN01000295.1, from coordinate 11,074 downwards.
TCCGTCGCCTATTATTTTCGCCACCCCAAGAGGCTACATGCGTGAACTCATTTTCATTGAGGACACTCTTCCTCACCTTCTTTTTGTTTCTCCACCATTACGTTGCCTTGCATTGTGATTAACTTTCTTCAACACCACAAACATCATTGCGAGCTAACCATCCTCCTTTAACCAAAACCAAATTAATCTCTCAATAAGAGAGAAATGCCCCAAATCCAATCATATAAGATATGGATTTTAAACTGTGGTAAATGATATAAAGGCAAAATATTATTCAAGAGAAACTTGGTAAGATTAAAATAGGAAGAAAGATAGCAAAATAGATCATATGTGAAGAAAGATGATAAACTACATCAATTCATAATCGAGGAAGAAAATATCAAGAATTAACCCAGCCCCGACTTGAATCGAAGAAACTTCTTTATCCGTTTCACCATTATTTTAAATGAAATCAGAATAGATACACTTCAAAAAGTCAATCCGAAGAGGATCGAAGGATGCGTCCAATTAAAACGGAAAAACAAGTCGTCAGTGAACCTGACGAAGATAAGCTATCACCGTTTTCAAACAACGAAGGAGAACCAACTTCACCTGGAAATTATTTACTCTGAACAAGCGAACAAACAAAAACAACATCATCACTTTTCACCGATGAAAGAGGACAAAAAGCCAAAATATGATGGCTCCGGAGCCACCGGAATCGAAGAAACGAAGAAACTGAAGTTATTACTCAAACATTGCTCAATAACCACAAACAAAAAAATCAAAGCCTTTGTGTTTTGTCGACATGCGAAATTTATATTTTTTCCAAAACCTTTATTTTGAAACAATTCTTGTTTAAAATTTCTTTTCACATATATTAAATTTAATTTTATCCATGAAAATGAGGTGACTGCTACCTTATTAAAAGAGAACCAATGGAAAATAATTTTATTATGATATGAGATTATTACACAAAATGTCATTGGATTTATTCTAGGGATATTTGCAAAAATGACTCAAATATTGGAGTCAACTACAAAACTAACCTCCTCTCTCATCCATTTTCAAAATCCCACATTTTACCCTTCTACACAACTCATATTTACCAAGTTTGCCATTGAAAACAAATTATTTAACTAAAACAGAAATTTAGAAATACTAAAATGCCCTCAACAACTTCAGAAAATAACAAAAATGTCATCTTCTTTCATCTTTCCAACCACCATTAAGAACCAAAATTGAAGCTTTGAATGCTTCATTTAATTCAATTTTCGAGCTCTAAAACAACAATATTAGTATCAAAACTTCATATTTTCTAATATCCTCTCCATTTCAAACCAAAAATCTCTAAAAAATTCGATTTTTCAAAAACCTCAAATTTCGATCTCACCATTTCGTCGATTCTAGCACACATAACAACTTAAATCACTTTGGTTTCGGTTCTGGGCACTTAGAGAAGCTAAGAGGAAACTAAAATCAAATCAAGATAAACTCCCAAGTTTCCTTTTCTTAAATTCCAGATATGCGTTCTGCAGACTTCTAGTGAAGTCTGCAACCATAGTAAACTTCTCTGGAAGTCTACTAGTCAACGCAGAGGTTAGATTTGTAGTTGGAAACTATTTGAGTAGACTTCTCAGGAAGTCTACTCATTTCTTTGAAAACAAAAACAATAATTGCAGACTTCAAAAGGAGTCTACTCTAAAAAGGCATGTTAGTTTTATAGTTGACCAAAATATTTGACTTTTTAGAGTAGACTTCAGGTGAAGTCTGCATAAAAGTGAGGTTAGTTTTGTAGTTAACCAAATTTTGACTTGCTAGAGCAGACTTCAAAAGAAGTCTGCGCGGGTTAGTTTTGTATTTGACCAAAATCACAAAATATTGACTTTTTGGAGCAGACTTCAAAAGAAGACTGCGTATATTTCGAAAAGTGAATAGACTTCTAACGAAGTCTGCGTAAGTGTCATAGACTACAAAAGAAGTCTGCAATCCTGAGGAAGTCAACCTTCCTTCGGACTTCTCGAAAGTCCTAATGTAGCAGACTTCTAGTGAAGTATACTACTCTTACGCAGACTTCTATAGAAGTCTACTCCAAAAGTCAATGTTTTAGTCAAATACAAAACTAACCTGCGCAGACTTCTCCGAGAAGTCTGCAAAGTGAGTAGACTTAAGTCTGCTTAATAAAGTCAAGTTTTTGTGATTTTGGTCAACTACAAAAGTAACCTAAANACAAAAGTAACCTAAGTAGACTTCTAGTGAAGTCTACCTGAAAAGTCAACATTTTGGTCAACTACAAAACTAATCTCCTGTTTTAGCAAACTTTACTTGAAGTCTACTCAAAATAAATCAGAATTACATAACTAACCTAAATGAAGTCTACTTTTAGACTTCCTTTGAAGTCTACTGTGAGTAGAGTTCAAAAGAAGTTTATTTGTAGACTTCAAAAGAAGTCTACTACTTTTTTTTGAATAGACTTCATAAGAAGTCTACTTGCCATTTGAAAATGTGTTTGTAGCTTGTGTATAGTAACTTTTTTTTTGGATAGTGATCTCTAATACGTCTAAATGTTTATTTCTTGCAGAGAATGGTGAATTTTCCGGTTGTTTATGGTGCATGGGTGATGAGTGAAAATTCATGGAGTTTTTTTGTGGATACTCGCAAAGGAGGGAGAATGTTCTTTTTGAGTGATGGTTGTACACATGGTGAACTTGTCGAAATGGCACAAGATGATTACAAGCTGGACAAGCAGAGAATTGTTGAATTATCTTACTCTCTACCGGATAAGTCTGCTATTGAAGTATGTAATTGTGTAAGTTACAATATTGTTAAGATTATTCTTGTGTAACACAGAGATCTCTGCTACAGAAATCTGCTACAAAAGTCTTCTATAGAATTTAAAGACCGATTTAAGACATTGGACTCTGAGTACTCATTTTCAAATGAAGTTTATTTGTCATAAACTAAACTTTCGTGTTTTTTTGTAATGATGAAACTTGACGATAATTAGAGATGTTGATGCAATCCTACGAAGAGAGGTTTTTAGTCTTTTCGAAAGATGAGAGGTTTTTAGTCCTTTGATCTTTCTGAAACAGAATTCAAACTTTTGAATCTGATTTTTGGAATTGGTTTCTGCGAATTTTGGAAAGAAAAAGAGGGTGGAATTTTCGATGGATAGGATGGAAATAGAAGTGTTTAAGATCTAGAGAATAAACTCTTTTATGATCCGTAAACAGAAGACTCTTAGAGAATAAACTCTGTAGCGTTTTGTTCAAGGTTGAACAAGGACTCGAAGCTTTTCGAGGAAGAAAGATATCTTTATTAAAACTTGCATGATTTGAATGTTGCAGAATACAAAGTATTTATAGACTTTAAGAGTCTAGGGTTTTGGAAAACTTCTCCTAAAACTAAGAAGAAATTAGATTTGCTTTTCCTAAACTAAAAAAGGAAAACTTATCTTAAACTAAAAGAAAATGTGAAAACAGACCTTAAAGTAAAAGGAAATATGTAGATTCTTTCCCTAAAAATAAAAGGAAACAATCTGAATAATATCCTAAGACTTAAGATTATTTTTGAAAAACACTAACCCAAAATTAAAATAAACCAAGTCTAAAATCAAACCATAATAATCGAGTAATTAACAATCTGGTTGGGCTCTTCCGCATGCTTGTAGATTTTTGCATTGCCGTCAGATTGATATATTATTCGGCCATATAAGGTTTAGGCTTGATGGACCTTTCTTCGTGTGGACTAAGATATGTCTGAAGATTGATTTTCCATGAATATTCAAGCCCAACACGATCTGTCTTGAATCCTTATGCTTCTCTCAGTTCAATACCTCATGGATCATACCAATTAGCTCTTTAGAAAAGCCATTAAACCGTGCCATGATCCTTGGCTTCGTTGGTTCATGTCTTAGCTTATGTCCTTCGATTTTGCTGCTGATCCATATTGCATCATCCCCTCCTCATTTAAAAGGATTTGCCCTCAAATCCTCATCTTCTGCAGAGAAAGGAATCAGTCAGCAACATTAAAAATCAAACTCACTATATACTTACCTTGAAGATCTAGCTGAAAAGCATTGTCATTGTTCATGTCTATGATTTCAATTGCATTCCTCAAATCTGCATAAACAAAGAACAAGATAACACATCTGAAATAATCATAGAGTAAGAGTTTTATTCCGAAAAAGTTTTTGCTCGGTTCTGGCTTGAGATTGGAATCAGGTGGTTCTTCTTGGATCAACATAAAGTAGTTGACGTCTTAAAGCTTGTCCTGGTCCAAATCAGGTGACTTGAATCGCTCATCCTCCTCTCGCTTGTGGATTCTCCTTGAACGTTTCATAACTTTGTTACTACCTGCATTCGACATTTTTGACAAAGACAAACCACTCATATCTGTATATTAAAGAATAGAATAATATTTAAATACATAAACAAAAATATTTGAGAACTCCCATGGTGGCCATATGTGGGATTGAAGTGTTTCAAACCTGGAAGTGTAAAAACCAGACAAGCGCAGAATGACCCGTTTTGTATGATGAATATCTTCCAGCTCATAATTCCTTTTTGACACAAACCTTTTTGATGTGAATCCTTGATGACTTAAGAATCTGTAACAAGTCGATTCCCCCTTTGAATCCCTCTGATTTGGTCGGAGTGCTCCCTGTAGCGCGTATACGTCCAGATCGTGAACAGTCATATACGACCAGTTTGCAAAATTCATAACTTTTTGGTCCGAGATGTCGTCATCATGAAACCAGTTGGAAACGATGCTATGATGAGTAAGGTTTCCAGAACAGTTGAGTTTGTCGCCTAATTCCATTTGGTTAGAGTGATACGCTCCTCGGAATGCTCCTACATCAAATCTGTTTTCTAGGCAGCTTACTCGGTTTGCTTGTTGTATCACAACTTCAAAAGGATTCAGTGTGGATTCATTGTAATCCCACTCTTTGCATAGCGTAGACCTCAACACAATTTTTTCTGCACCTAAAGATAACAAGTTAGGTTTTATTCGATTCTTGGAGTCTAGATACTTACCTCAAGTTTGTTGTTTTGGAGTTTGTTGCAACAGATTTCATGTTCTTGCAGGTTGGGAATCAAATTCTTAGATATTGTGCTCGGCTCCAAGCTGCTCATTTGCTCCATCTCTTCACCTTGTGTTGAACTCGTCTGTTCTTCTTCTGCTGCGTTATCTTCTAAGACTTGAGACACTGAAACAAGACTGCTCGATTTCTCCGGCTCAAAACAAGTTAGATTATCACAAGCATTACTGAAAATAAAATTATTTTGGGAAGAAACAAGCGAATAACCAATTTCTTGCTTGTTACAACTCTTTGTACCGTCAATTTTTGAAGAAGAACGTTGAAGTGGACTCCTGTGCTTGTGTGACTGCGATACCCTTGGTTGTTCATGGTCACGACAAGATCTAGTTTCCAAATAGTCATCATGATCGTATTTTCAATTGAAATATGGTATTATGCTCTTTCTCTTGCTCCTAGCATTCTTCTGAACCTGCGAAACATGTCTATCTAAACCAACGTGAGAAGTATTAAACAAGTCAGAAGCACAAAGTGCTTTAACAATTTCAGAAACAACTGTTTCCATATGCAACTTGTTAAGAGTCACAATTCGTGTCTTCCTTTCTTTACAGACATCCCCAGCCATGTTTTCCTGCGAAAATTACTTAGACAAAAAGTGTTAGATTAGATAGCCGAAGCCTCACAATCTCTCAGGTCTCTCACGATTTTTCCTACGGTTTTCTTCCTCAGGATTTTCGAGAATTCCTAGTCAGCAAAGAACAAATCCAATCAAGCTTTGAATTTAAATCCCTAAAACCCGAACAGATCGAGATCTGTAGAATTTAGATTGCAAAGGCTTATAACTTGTAGCGGAAGTTACAGCTGCAACCCGTTTACCACAAGAAACTGGATTGCTCTTCAGCTTTTTTAATTTTTTTTATCCATTTTTTTCCGTTTTTTTATCTGTATCTTAAGCCTTTGCAGATCTAAGATAGAAAAGAAAAAGAAAAACAAAGTGTTTCCCCAAAAAAAAGTTTAGAAAAAAATTCGCAGAAAAGAAAGAGAGCTAAAAATCGAAAATCTCTTTCTCTGAATTTCTGTTCAGATTGCTCTGATACCACTTGATGCAATCCTATGAAGAGAGGTTTTTAGTCTCTTCGAAAGATGGGAGGTTTTTAGTCCATTGATCTTTCTGAAATAGAATTCGAACTTTTGAATCTGATTTTTGGAATTGGTTTCTGCGAATTTCGGAAAGAAAAAGAGGGTGGAATTTTCGATGGATAGGATGGAAATAGAAGTGTTTAAGATCTAGAGAATAAATTCTTTTATGATCTGTAAACAGAAGGCTCTTAGAGAATAAACTTTGTAGCAATCAGTTTTGTTCAAGGTTGAACAAGGACTCGAAGCTTTTCGAGGAAGAAAGATAACTTTATTAAAACTTGTATGATTTGAATGTTGCAGAATACAAAGTATTTCTAGACTTTAAGAGTCTAGGGTTTTCGAAAACTTCTCCTAAAACTAAGAGGAAATTAGATTTGCTTTTCCTAAACTAAAAAATGAAAACTTATCTTAAACTAAAAGGAAATCTGAAAACAGACCTTAAAGTAAAAGGAAATATGTAGATTCTTTCCCTAAAAATAAAAGGAAACAATCTGAATAATATCCTAAAACTTTAAGATTATTTACGAAAAACACTAACCCAAAATTAAAATAAACCAAGTCTAAAATCAAACTACAATAATCTAGTAATTAACAATCTGGTTGGGCCTTTTCGCATGGTTGTAGATTTTCGCATTGCCGTCAGATTGATATATTATTCGACCATATAATGTTTAGGCTTGATGAGCCTTTCTTCGTGTGGAGTAAGATATGTCTGAAGACTGATTTTCCATGAATATTCAAGCCCAACACGATCTGTCTTGAATCCTTATGCTTCTCTCGGTCCAATACCTCATGGATCATACCAATTAGCTCTTTAGAAAAGTCAATAAACCGTGCCATGATCCTTAGCTTCATTGGTTCATGTCCTAGCTTCTGTCCTTCGATTTTGTTGTTGATCCATATTGCATCAGATGCCATAAACGTTTTGAAATAGTAGGTCTGAGTGCAGATTTAGTCTGCACTCAGACTTCACAGTGAAGTCTACACTCAGACTTCATACTGAATTTTGAATGGTTACAATATGAATCTAGTCTTGATTAACATTATTTGCATAATGACAGCGGGATAAAGATTGAGTAAAACAATCTAGGAGAATTAGTAATAAGGTTACAAAATAAATATACATAAGATTCCAATTACGTAGCATAATCGCGTAACAAGTTTTATGAAAACAAGAAGTTTGTTGTAGAAGTCTGTTGTAGTAGTCTGTTGTAGAAGTCTACTATAAAAGTCTATAGTACTTGGGGAATCTATAAGTTGTTTCATATCAACGACGACAAATGGTACTCACAGAACTATTGCTCGCGCTAGATCCACTTGTAGGTTGAGAGTAATTGTATCTTCCCATTCTATTTCACAAAACAAAGATCAAGACACATCAAACTCTAAAATAGCTTCCATTATGTATATTTGTGTAAATGAAAGATGAACAACAATTCACTTTGTAGAAAAAGTTCCAAAACTACAAAAGAATTAAAATGAAATATGTGAGAAAGAGACTAATGCATGAACAATCAACAAATAAGGTAGAAAGAAGAAAAAGATAGATGGGAAATGATTGAAGGATGAAGGAAGAGCTCACGGTGGTGTTGGCGGCGGTGGTGGAGGAGGAGGATAGATAGAAAAAAATGTTTAAATTTTTTTTTTTTTTTTAGTAAGTGAAACCCTAAAAATTTCTTAAACATAAGTAGACTTCTAGAGAAGTCTGAAACGAGCGGAAATCCTAATTTTGGGCGGGAAATTAATTTTGTTTTGGTGGGAAAAATAAATTTTACCAATATTTCGGCGGGAAAATGGATATGCAGACTTCTCCTGAAGTCTACTTAACCGACTTCTTAGTGAAGTCTACTAAATACATAAAAAAAATAATTTATGGATATACATAAATTAGTTGCTTTAATTTGACTTAATTTTATGAAATATTAATTTATATACCTTGTAATTGATAATATTTAATTTATAGATATAAATTTTTACTCAAATTATTCTTTTCAAATTTTTTAATTTACAAACAAGGTTTAATTACAAATGCAGACTTCTTTAGAAGTCTGTATCGAATGCATGTGTTGTTTCTAACCTAAATGATATTAGTTACTTTAGTTTGACTTAATTTTTTGAAATTTTAATTTATATACCTTGTAATTGATAAGATTTAATTTATGAATATACATTTTTACTCAAGTTATTTTTTCAAATTTTTTAATTTCAGAACAAGATTTATTTACAGATGCATGCTTCTTTAAAAGTCTGCAAATGAGGTCTATTGACTCCGTTTCAGACTTCTAGAGGGTATAATGGTAATTGTCCCTTATATTTTTTTGTTTGGTTACACGGGTCTTGAATGTAATTTCGCTACTCCCAAAAATTGGTTTTGTCTATAAAATATTTTTTGGGTTAATTTCATTTTTAAATATTTTTTTAGGTTATATTTGACAATTTCCCCTTTATTCTAACTAATATATCATCAATATGTATCAGTAATATTCCTACAATAACTAATATAAAAAACATTATGACCATAAAAAACTAATATAAAATATAGCATCCAATCAAACCAAATCTTGCATTATTTCATTAAGTTATTATTCACCAAAAAATTTTAATATATTTTATTTTCAAATTTTTAAATAAAAGAATAATATTTAAAATAATTATATTACAATATTATATATTATTTTTAAAATAAAATTTGTTAAAAAAATACAAAAAAAGTCATAAAATGATAAAAGTTTTAAAAAACTCTAAAATTTATAAAATAATTAATGTAACTACAAAAAATCTTTAATGTTTTTTAAAAAACAAACTGAAAATTATAAACTCTCCTTAATCAATAAAAATTAAAGTTATATTTAAAAAAAAATTTGGCAATACTAAAAATACTAACTTTAAATGTTATATTTTTTTTACTTTAATAAAATTTTAAATATTATATTAATAGATAAAATAATTCTCCAAGTTGACAAAAAATATATTTAAAATGAAAATTTTTGTTTTTACAACAACTTAAAATGGAATCTATACATATTAAATTTGAGTTTTTTCAATCTCAATATATTAACTAATTTTCATATAAATGTAATTCAAACTATTTTATTGAATTATAGGAGTATAAAAATAAATTTAAAGTTAACAATTTAGTATATAATTAGTTAAATTTATAAAGAATTAAAAAAACATGGTCAATAGTAACTTGGATCTATAAAATTTTCTATAAATTAAGTTTTAAATTAATTCTAATTTTTCATGTAAGTGTTAAAATTTTTATAATTATTTGGCATATAAAGCAAATTTTACTCCATAAAAAGTGAAAACATAGCATTTTCTTACCTGCAAAACATGTTTATTTAAAAAAAGATATTCATATACAAAATCATAGTTCGTTTTGTACAAAACTTACAAATGACAAATGACTTATATAACATATCAATTTGATTGTTTTGACTTCTAAAACTGATATGAACCACAAACATAACTTACAAACATTAAAAAATATGATCAATCATAAAACTAAGTACATAAAAATTGAAAGAAAAAACTCATGCAATCGCGCAGATCAAATTCTAGTTTGCATTAAATAGAGTTTTAATCATTTTTCCGACTTAAGTTGCATTCAATAATTATGAAATAGGACGGTTCACGAACCATGACAATGATCAAAATTCTGATACATTTATTTTTATATTAAGTTAAAAGCATTTTGATATATAAGTATAAACATGATAAAACATGTTAATCTATTTTATTTATCACTAGGATTTACATATTTTGTTGGTTTTAGTTTTAAACTCCGTTAAAACTATAGTATTAGATTATCATTTCTAAACATGCTCATTCATTGTGATGTTAGATCTGATATAGTTTTTATAAAAATCTTAATTATAGATTTTGCTTTAAATATGTGATAAAGTTAATATTTTGCAAGTATTTGGTGCATAAAATAAGCTTCTTTTTTGAAATAGCGGTCTTTGTGTATTTTCTCCTTGCACATTTTACATGATCATAACCATCCATTTCATGACCCCACGTTTTATGTCTACCCCTAATTTAATTTTTTATTTATGTATACGAAAAAAAGATTATGAGAAGTCACGTAATATCGCCATGTAAACAAAGAGACTTCTCATTTAATATATACTAGAGCTTGACCTACGCAACAGCAAGGGTGTTTTCTTAATTTTTCTGTATACAATGTTCAGATAATATCTGACAGCCGAAATACCGTGAAATAAAACCTATTGTTTGTTTTTAAATATCAAATGACCAAACTTAAAATTTTGTAGTTTATATAAATTATTTTATAAATTTTATAAGTTATTTTGAATTATCACTTTATGATTTTGTGTATTTTTGTAACTAAACAATCTAAACAATTGAAGTTTGTTGGCTCACTTTGATAATAACTAGATAACAAAAATATTGGAATATTCTAATGTTATTCATATTCATTAGATACATTTAATAAAAAAATTTAAGACACGTTCGATTTCAAAAATCACTCATGAAAAAGGCTATTTATTTCTCTTTTAATAGATAAGATAGAGAGAGATAAATAAATTTTTTTTAGTCCTCAAAATATATTTTAAAACATTTTTTAATTTGTGATATACTTGAATTCGTAAAAAACTAGTAGTAATTCTCTGTTTCTAATTTCCCAATTGTTGTGGAAAATCGCTAGTGAACCTAGAAAAAAGTTTAAAAAGTAAACGCTCGTTTAAAGATTTTATATCAATTGTGTGAATGATTAATTATCAAGCTCTAACATCCGTAGTTATAGCCCTAAAACCGACTTTTTTTTACTGGCCCCAAAATCGACTTCTTAAACCGACGTAGTTGTAGGTCTTAAGCTCATTACAGTATAAGTATATATATATATATATTATATATATATATACATTTTGTTCTAGAAATAAATTTGAA
>OVAN01000294.1:32764-67782 GCA_900406275.1 Anastatica hierochuntica | reverse complement strand
GTTTGATCCAAGATACAAACTTAAAAAAGAGAGACTCTTGATCTAAAAGATTAAGAGAGAAAGCATAAAAACTCAATCTTGAAGAAGGAGAATAGTAGTAAAAGTCTTGGATACATAAAACTAGGTTAAAGGGGTATTTATAGGTGAAAGGATGCTACTTTTCTCGTCAATGTGGTCTGGCATCGACCCAAGGGAAGTTGGCATCGACCCCTAGGTCGATGCTAGGTTACCTTGGGCAGAAAAACTGTCAAGGTAAGCCAGCATCGACCCAAGGTGAGCCAGCATCAACCCCTGGGTCGATGTCAGGTCTTCTTGACAGCTTGTGGCTTGTTTCTTTTCCATTTGCTAGCCTCCTTTGATCCCATCTACTTCCATTGCTTCTAGCCTTCAAATCCCCTTGATTCTTGGTTCTTTTAGCCTCTAGAATCCATCATCTCAAGCTATCAAATTGGTCTTCAAAGGTTGCACCTACAAATGCAAAGAAAATGATGTGCAAATGCAAAATGATCCAAAACTAGACGCCATACTCAAATCTATCGATTCTAAGACTTATATGCAATATTTACAACATAAATGTGGATGAAACTAAACTAAACTAAAATGCGTCAAAATATGCACGAAAATATGTACACATCAATAACCCGTACAAAAGAAGCAGAAGACTGTTTAAAAAGAAAAAAATTGTTTGTTTGCCTCCACCAGTGTATCTAACGGGCAATCAAGTAGAGGAGCAAAATGGTTATTACGGTGCATTATACACAGTTCCTTGGGGGAAAATTGGCATGTTCCGCCTAATATGCCTGATGGTTATCATGAAGACCATAACTGGCATAAAAAAGCATCTTATGGGAGCTTCCATACTGGAAAGATCACCTCCTCCGACACAATCTTGATGTGATGCACATCGAGAAGAAATTTTTTTAAAACATCATGAATACACTTCTGAATGTGCAGGGAAAGAGTAAAGATAATTACAAATCACGTCTTGACTTGCCTGAAATATGCGGAAGGAACGAAATGCACATTACCAAAGATGGTAAAGCGCTAGTCCCTATATTCAAATTATCCAGTTCAGTGAATGCAGCGCTATTCCAATGGGTGGCTTCTGAAGTTAAGTTTCTGGATGGGTTTGTATCAAATCTTTCACGATGTGTTGAGCAAGGTAAATTCCTAGGTATGAAAACTCATGATTGTCATGTGTTTATGCAACGACTACTACCATTTGCTATGGCGGAACTTCTACCTAACGATGTGCATGAAGCAATTGCTGGTACGTACGTACTAATGTATACATTTTCACTGGAACATATAAATAAGATCACCACATATACTAATATACATGGATCTTGATGTTTTATAGGAGTAGGGATGTTCTTTCAGAATCTTTGCACGGGGACGTCGACAGAAAATGTAATAGCCCAACTAGATGAAAACATTCCCATCCTTTTATGCAATTTAGAGAAGATATTCCCACCATCGTTTTTCGATGTAATGGAGCACCTACCTATACATCTTCCACATGAAGCGGAACTTGGGGGACCTGTCCAGTTTTGGTGGATGTACCATTTTGAAAGATTCATGAAACATCTGAAATGGAAAGCAAATAATCTTGGAAAAGTGGAGGGTTCTATTGTTCAGGGAAGTTTAACCGAGGAGACATCTCACTTTTCATCGTACTACTTTGCCCCTTAATTTAGGACACGCAAAAGAGCCCCACGACAATATGATTATGGTGGCATTGCCCCAACATATGCCATGGTTGGAGTTCCAGATATATTTTGCGCAATTGGTCGGCTTAGTGGACGGGTAAAAGAGGTTTGGTGGGGGAGTGAGGAAGAAATTCACTGTGTCCATACGTACATTCTTCTGAACTGTGAAGAAATACGCCCGTGGGAAAGGTATAAATCAATATGTCGGTTATATTTATATAGACCAAATTCCTAAATTGATCTTGGATGTACTATATAATATAGTCTTACATATGAATCTATATCTATGTACTAGTCTTTTTTCACTCAAGTTCGCGAAGGGATAGAGGGGATCTCAGATGATGATGTCGAGAGAAGAAAAGCAGAACACTTTGTTCCCTCGTTGCAACAACAAGTAACTATATTTGCGCGTATATTTATATGTAAATATACATTTACTTAATAAGTTGCTAATATTTTATATTTGGTTATAGATTGATACGAAAACGAATCATACCCTCTATGGTTTCATGAGATGCTACAGCGTCCACTTGCGAGGATATGTACCGCACCAATGTACTTTACAAGAGGATATGCATTCCACGCTTACGATTATGGCAAACATCGCACAAGCGTTAACTACGGCGTTTGCGTAAGGGGAGACATAGATTTCTATGGAATCCTACAAGAAATCATAGAAGTTATATTCTCATGTCTACTACAGTTGAAATGAGTGCTCTTTAAGTGCAAGTGGTTTGATCCTACAATTGGCAGGGGTGTTCGTATCAATAAATTTGGAGACGTCGATGTTAACAAGGGACGCAGATACAACAAATTTGAGCCTTTTATCCTTGTCTCACAAGCGGAGCAAGTTAGTTTCATTCCTCATCCCCATTTGATATCGACCGACACAAATTGGCTATCCATCGTGAAGATTGCGCCACGAGGTCATATAGTACGTGAAGAGGAATCTGCCCTCCAACACGATACACCCGTTGAGATGGCTTCTCCTGAACTAAGTAGAGATCCCATTCTACTAATTGATCCCCATAGCAGGGAATTGACGAAATACCAGAGGAACAAAAACCGAAAAAAAGGACAAATTCGACGAAAGTGACAATCCAGATGACGAGGATGGGTCGAAGGAAGAAGTGAAGTGATGAAACTTGTATTTTAATGTTCTTTAAATTATATGTATTTCTATATACGATTCCAAAAATTATGAACATTTGTAGCATTTATTTCAAATTGAATCGCCATATAAGTTTTTGAACATTTTTGGAAGTGATCGAAAATGGTGGATGATAGATCACTGTTAAAAATTAAGTTAATTAGTTATAATTAGTAACTGAAATATTGTTGTTAACTTGTTGTTAGGTAATTGTTAATTAGTTGTTAATACAAAAATCGTCGTTGAATCATTGTTAAACCTCTCAATCGTCGTAAACTCGTCGTCTTATAATCAATCATCATAAAATCGTCGTAAAGTAACGATGATTTACCAACGAATTACCAAAAAATGTAACATGAAACCCTAAACCCCAAATCGAAATATCGGTTATCAAATTATACTACTAGACAAGCATCAAAAACCACATTATAAATATAAATATGAATGCATGTTTTCGTAACATCAAAATTTCAAAAAACATGGCTAATAGTTAACATCTTACGGAGAACAACATAAATGACATTGTAATGTATAAGAGATTATTAAGACGAAAGTTTTGAGAAATTTTTTCTTTCAAAAATGTTGTAATGTTAAATACAAGGAGAAATACTTGTTTTTCCAACCTAGATTAAGCAATACATTTGGAAAATTGAAAGTTTTTGACGTTTTAGAAACATTTTACATAAATCGTCGTTCATTCCTTTGTAAATAACGACGATTTAACAACGATTATTACCTAATCGTCGTTAATTCGTCGTTAAACTTCAAACTCTAAACCTTAATATGCCTACATCCTCAGGTGTACGTTGTACAAGGTTGTACGATTCGTGCAAAGTACAAATCGTCGTTAAATCGTTATTAAATAGCGATGATTTAACGACGATTGATCAAAAATACGAAACATTTTGTTTTCCCTCTAGCACGTTAATGCGAAATATTAAATTTTTTGTAGCAACAATTTACGACGAATCGTCGTAAATTCGTCATTAAGTAACGACGAATTTAAGACGACAACTTTGTCTATATATACAAGCAACTCTTCAATTTGTTGCTCATTCCAACTTCTTCACAAAATCTAAAACTCTCAACACTCTTTAATCCTAAAATCAGGTAATTTTCAAACTTAAAATTTTTAAATAATTTCAATATTTGATTTTTATTATAATTATAGATTAGGAATTGAATTAGATGTAGGATTGAATTTTAGCCTTAGAATTTGTAATTTAGCCTTAGGATTCAAACTTGTAATTTAATTTGTAATTATGATAAAGTTTTGGAAGTTTTTTTTTTTTTAAATAACACTTTAATTGTTAATTATGATAAAGTCATAACATTACTCACAATAATGATATTTAAATTTTAAATTTAAACTAATTAATAAATTTTTAAAAGTGATTTTTCTAAAATCACAATAATAATTTTTAAAGTGATTTTTCTTAAAATCACAATAATGAGGCTTTTTTTAAAGTCTTATTCCTTAAAGTTAAAGCCAAAAATTATTTTAATTTTTTTAATTAAATTTACAGCCACAATCAAAATTAAAATTAAGTCTCATTCAATCAACCCCTAGGATTTTAATTATAGATTTCCCTATTTTTAGTTATAATGAGTCCTCCTAGACAAGTCATTCGGCCATATTACTTGGATTTCATGGCCGAGCGGAAGGCCGAGGCTCGTAGGATGAGATCCTCGACGTCGTCTAGTACACCAGGCTCGAGTAGTAGGACGAGACTGGCATTTACGCTGAGACTGTCGTTTACACCGTCTCCACCGCCGCCGCTGCCTCCTCCGCCTCCATCACCACCACCAGCAGCAGCTACAGTGGATTTTCCTCATCCTCAAGTACCAGCAGCATCACCAGAGGCAGTCAGGGCCGATGGGGGGTATACATCTGGACTTGGATTTTCCGCACAATGCTCCCTACGCCCATCTTCGGGTAGAGGACATCATCGTCCAGTCCGGACACGATCATCTTCCTCGTCTCAATCCCGACAGGACAGACGATCAGAAATTTTGGTATGTTTTAATTTAATTTAATTAATATAATTAACTAATTATATCATTTTTATTAAATTTATATGTTTTTTCGCAGGTTTGGGATCAACAACAAGGTCGGCCATTCCGTCTCCGACACCATCAAGGGCTACTTTACTGAGTCGCACGTGAACTGGTCGACAACGCCGGATCACATAAAGCGGACACGGTTCAAGTGTTTCACGGTATGTTTTTAAATTTATTTATTTTTAGTACTTTATTTATTTATTAAATATATATTTATTGTGTTAATCAAATTTTTTTGTTTTTTTCAGCAAAAGTGGCATTGGGACGTCTCTATCAACGAGACGGTCAAGACGGAGTTCAACGCGCGGGCAAATTTGAGGCTCGCCAACACCGTCTCCGACTGGAAGAAGAAGTTCGGGCAGAAGGGAGACCTCGGGAGGCCAATCTTAATGTCTGCAATGGTGTCGAATGGCCTGAAGGCCTACTGGAGAGATACACATGATGCATCAATTGCGACTAAGTGTTCCATCTCACGGAACACTACCACTCCATATGGCACCAAGAAATAGATGCCTCACACTTTTGGTCAGATCTCTTTCGCTGGCCAACGCCTTCAGATTGTAAGTATTTTTTTAATTATATATTTTAATTATTTTACTAAATTAAATACATAATATACAATATTTATTTAATTATATCTTTTATTTTGTTGCAGGCTAAGACATTAGACTATCCTCTGTTTGTCAGTTAGGTCTTTGAGAAGACGGACAAGCAGAAGAACGGACAGTTCGTTGATGCACAGTCGGAGAGGACCTACAACCAAGTGGAGGCGAGCGGATGGAGATTGAGAGTCAGAGATCTCAGCTCTCGCCCGGAGGCAGTGCTCAGCCGGCCGAGCCTCTGACCACCCATGAGCTTGATCGGATTTTCGAAGAGGTAAATCGTTATTTTATTTTTTATTATTTTTTATTTATTCTTTTTAAAATTATTTTAACTATTGATTTTTTCAGAGTGCTCCCAAAAAAAAGTGAGAGTTTTGGGGATGGGCTCTATTTAGGATGTCCGAGCAGTATCGTCGTCATACCGAGTTGCGTCTACCCAATAGGCAATTATGCAGAACGAGTCGAAGACCGCGCATGCCAAGATCGCGAATCTACGGTCGAAGAAAGAGCGGTACAATCTCCACTCAGTTTCTACGACAAGATGTTCGGGATCCCTTCAGTGGACAACCCAGAGATTGCTCGTCTGATGAGTCAGACCAAAGCTGAGGTAGCGAGTGAGCCGCAAGAGCAGCAGCAGCAGCAACCCATCGATCCAGAGAATCCCCCGGAGGGGTATTTCGACGACATAGGTCTAGGAGTAGATCCATAGATCTAGGAGTAGATCTATAGATCTAGGATTTATGTAGTTTTTATATTGTATTATTTATTTTTATATTGTAGGCTTTTTAAAAATTTATATATATATATATATATGTATATATATACATACATATATATATATATATATTCATATTTTTAAATTCAATAATTATTTAACTTTCAAAAAAATTAATTCTAATTTTTTTGTTAATTTTAATTAAAGTATCATCGTAAGAACGTTTTTACTTAACAACAAATTTAAGACGTATTTTAAAAAATTCGTCGTTAAATCGTAGTTAATTTACGACGATTTAACGACGATTGTTTTGTACACGCATCGTGAAATCGTCGTAAACTAACTATGATATAACGACGATTAGGTGCCTCAACTTAGTCGTTTAACAATCGTTAATTACATCATATTTACTACGAATTAGAGACGAAACTCATTTCGTCTTCAATTCTCGTTAATTTACGAGTATTTTGCTACGAACTTTTAACAATTATTTTATGACGAAAATCTATCGTCGTAAACGTAACAACGAATTTACGACGAGTTTTACATTACGACGATCAGTTTACAACATATTGGTTTTCGTCGTAAATTCGTAGTTATGCTTATATAACAACGATTTTATGATGATTGTCGTCGTTGTTAACCGTCTGATTTCTTGTAGTATACGTGAACATGATATGATTTATATCCATTGATGGACAATTTTAGATGGACGCATGTATCAATGAATTATGTGCACATATTTTACGTGACAAATCTATTGATGAAAAACATTTACAATTGTCACAATTTTATTGAATAGTTGCATAAAATATATTGAACTTACCGGATCATAATGCATCACATCTAAACTAACATATCCATGAGTAACTATTTTAAAAACTAAGTTTTTGCATCAATTGTCTTGAACTTACTACACATACTGCATTACATTCATGCTAACCTATCCACGAATAACCATTTTCAAAACTGAGAAGGATAGAAAAAAGAAGGAAATAAAAAAAAATTGTCCACAAATAACTTGTTTAAGAATAACTACGAGAAAGTTGTACACATATAACCATTTTAAAAGGTGATAAGGAAAGAGAAGGAAATGAAAAAAAAATGAGAAGACAAGAAAAAAATAAAAAATTTCTATGAATAACCTATACATAAATAACAACAAATAACTTGTCAACGAATAATCAATTTAAAACTGAAAAGAAAAGAAAAAAATTAGAAGGAAAGAAATGAGAAGGAAAGAAATGAGAACGAAAACGAAAAGAAAAAGTTTTCTTGACGGAAAAAAAAAAGAATTAAAGTGACATGTGAGAGGAGAGAGGAAAAAAAGTTGAAAAAAGAAGCTAGTAAATGTTAGAATAAAAAGAGTAAAAAGAGAAATGTGTTAAAGGCTATTTTGTCTTTTTAACTCATTTTAATAAATTATGTGTCTAAGTTATACAAAGTGCCTTTTGTATAATAATTTTTCAAAAGGTACCTAATGTATGAATCACTCTTGATTTCCACCGGAGTAATACATATTTGTCTCTTTAAATAGGACACAACATATCAAACTATATAATTGCATTTACATTTTAAAATATCTCTTTTACGGTCAGTTCTTAGACCAATTCAATAGGCTAGTTGAATACTTTATTCAACCGCTGAAACCCTTACAATTGGGTAGTTGAAAAAATAAAAAAATGAAGTGAATTAATTGGAGTTGAAACAATTCAACATGATATATCCATTTAACTAGGTCTCATTTTTTTTTCTTTTTCGTTTTTGTTTACGTAAAATCTATTTTTTTCTTCTTCTTTTTAAGATGGAAAAGTGTGAACAAATAATTGGTTGATGAGAGTTCATAGATTTTTATCTCATCTTAAATATTTAAGATCACTTATCTTATAATAAATAATAATTTTAGAAAAAAATTTATATGAAAATTTATAATTTTTTTCTTTATAAATAGAGACTTGGTTCATATGATTTTACAGACAGAAAAATGATTATATTTTAAAAAGAAATAGAAAAATTTAGATAAAATGGTGTTGCATAATGTTGAATTTTATTAAACAAAACCGTTATAGAGTATGGTTTTAAAAAAGTATTGAATTAATAGGTAAAAAAGAAAGTAGATGATGAGAAGTGTAAAAAATATATAAATAGATGCTGAAATCAAATTGCCATTATACATAATCTTATAAACTATTAGTGGAAACAATTCATGCTCATGCAGACCAACCCCTAATTAATATTATGGTAAAATCCTATCAGAAAAATGCGTAAATAGTACGATGTGCTTTTTGAATAAATAAAGAAACAAACGTGAGTAAATATTTCTAAACGAATCCAATATCCGGAATAAATATCTGGAGCCGGGTCGAACCCGATTTGGAGGAGAAATCCGATCTAGGTCTCCCGATTTGTCTCCATCTCATCGATCGAAGAAGTAAAGCAATGGACAAAGGCAAAGCAGTGATGGGTAGTGGTCGGAGATGGGCTGTCGATTTCTCCGATCAGTCTACTCTTCCTTCTTCCCGCGACATCCTCGATCCCCCTGGCTTCTCTCGTGCTTCTCCCGAACAGGTTCGTTTTGATTATTCTGTTTGTCGTCCGATTAGATTCAAAATTTTGATTTCGAATTTTGTGTGGAATCGTTTGATGATTTCGTTTTTAGGATGATTCAGCAAGTAGCCGCCAGAAGAAAGACGCTGAAGCTGATTGGAAACTTCAGGTAATGTTTAATGTCAAATCTTAAAAATTTTGACTGGATCGGATCTTACTTCTGGATTCAGCTGATGGAAAGATTGGGTTTGATTTGCTTTGTTCTTCATTTGAGCAGAAAGCATGGGAAGTAGCACAATCTCCATTTAAGAATTTGATGATGATGGGTTTCATGATGTGGATGGCTGGAAACACAGTTCATCTTTTTAGTATTGGTATCACTTTCTCTGCTCTTTGGCAGCCTCTCAGCGCTCTCCAGAGTGTTGGAAAGAGTAAGAAGATCCCTTCTCTACGCTTTCTCATGTTAATTAGACACATATAATGATTACACAGTAGTTAGCTTTTATTATTATCATTTGGTTTCTGATTTCAACTGCATTCTTATTTTTCCATCCTTATATATATGTATATCACCTGCAGTTTTTGAGCCATTCAAGGATAACAAAATCGAACTACTAATGCCGAAATTAGTGTTTCTTGCCCTAAACCTTGGAGGGTTAGCTTTGGGTATTTGGAAGGTGAGTAATTTTTCTCGTTCCGTATTGTTGCTTCTTTCTGTTTTCCCATCAAAGCAACATTGATTTAAAAATATGAAGTAGTTGTTTCTCATACAAAACTATGTTCAATTTCTTCAGCTCAACACTTTGGGGCTTCTTCCGACACATGCATCAGATTGGGTTTCATCTCTACCCCCTCCTCAGGTTGGCTAATTTGTATCCGAAACAGAATCTTGTATTCATCCGTGAACCAAGAAGCTGACATTTTGACTCTTCATCTCTAACCTACGCTTGTTGTTTTCTCCCCCTTTTTGCTTTTTTCTCAGGAGGTTGAACACTCGGGTGGAGGATTTGTCTTCCACTGATGATTCTTCGCCTCGTGTAGTAACCCGCTTAAACCGCAAAAAGACAGACATTTTGTGAGATAACTGCAACATATACTTATGTGATTTTGTTCAATCCTTTGATGAAGAGGAAATTCATGTGAACCTTCTCGTCTTCTCATCTTCTCATCTTCTTTGTAGCATTTTTTCAAAGAAACTCAGAAACCATATTAGCTTTTTTCACTTTTCAGTATGATGCTTCATGGTTCATCATAACTATGGAAATGTATTGGTGACCAAAAAAAAAAAACTATGGAAATGTATTATTGGTTCTGAAATTCACTTATTTTGTTTCTCATTTTTAGACTACAGCTCTTTTATTTGTTTCGCATATTTTTCTGAATCAACCGCTAACAGCCTCGTCACTTAGATCCCTTGCGAAGAGGTCAATTCATGTTCCAACTGTGGTAATATGGTAATATGTTGGAATTATACTCGAAATATACCTATGTACTAAAACATACTAATATAATGAAAAATTCAAATTTTCTACCTAAACTATTATTTTGTACAAATTCATACATGAACGTGATGGTGTTAAATATCCGTCAAATTATGCATACATGGCTGCCACATATAAACCACCGTCATTTTGAATTTTAAATTAGTCTTGAACATCCGGTTTTAGTTTCATTTTTTTGAGTTTACAAGTTTTTGGATCAAAGATTTTGGTCCACCGTAACTAAAATACTCAAAAATATTCAAAAGTATAAGATTGACCATAAATACCGTAAAAGTATATAATATTTGAGATTGATAATTATAATTTTGGGTTTGTGTTACTTCAAATCTAAATATAACTGGTATTTATAAACATATATATTTGGGTATTCCAGTTTTCGGTTTGAATCGAGTTCTGTTCTGATTCTTTTATGGTCTTTTTCAGGTATTGCGAGGTAATTTAGATACAAAATAATCGAATTGAACTAAATAAAAATTTCATTTTTAGGTTGTATTCCTATCTATTTCTTTAGAGATTTATAATTTTTTTGTTCTACTGGCTGGAACTTTAGTGAACGATATAGTTGAACTTGTTCAAACTCAGTTGTAACTGAACCGCCCGATCGGAAAATTATAAATACTCAAGTGATACTAAAATCTCTGACCCCAAATCTTGTAAACTCGAGAAAAACCGAACTCGGATGCTCAAAGCCTATTGGCAACCATGTACGTAGAATTTAACAAAAAATAAATAAATTTGTTCTGATTAAGGTATGAATTGACACAAAATCAATAGTTTGGGTATGAAATTTGAAGTGCTCTCTACATCGGGTATGTTTTAGCACACATATCTTATAATTCAAAACAACGACGGTTGATACGTGGTAGCCATGTATGCATAATTTAATGAACAATTAAACTGTTATGTTTCATTTATGAATTTGCACAAAAATCATAGTTTTTGTATGAAATTTGAATTTTTCATTATATCGGGTATGTTTTAGCACAATGCTATATTTCGGGTATATATCCGACATATTGACATTGTTGAGGTATGATTTGGCCAACTTCCCCAAATCCCTTCTACTTTATCTTGAAGGTTACAAGATGGATGTGGAACAGAGAGTAGTATTCATGCAAGTCGGCGTGCCCAACCCTATAAGAATTGATACCTAAAGCGAAAAAGTGAATGAGGGAATTTTCTTTCCAGAAAAAAACCAGCAAAGTGTCAAGATTAAGTCCCAAAATGCAGGATGCGCTAAGTACGTTGAAAATACTAATATTGCTAATTAGCAAGAGCTTATTTCTCGGGGGAACGATACAATATTGCTGAGTCTCTTAACAATGCTCTATCCAAAGGAAGGTCCTCTCCGGTTTTCGAACTTTTGATTTTTATACAGTGTATGATGATTAAGTGGTTTAATTCGGCAAAAAAGTCTATTTACACAATGGACCTATCACTCCGGAAGTGGATAAAATTATCTCTAAGACAATGTTACAGGCACGTGGTGGCACCATACAGAGCATATCAAGCTGGAATTGTCAGGTCGTTAACCAATTTGGGGGAAAATTTCACGTCCAACTAAACACAAAATGATGCACATGCAAGGTCTTTGAACGTCTTCAAATACCTACGCACATGCCATTATGGTTGCTGACAATTTGTGGTTACCATATGATACTCTCATCGGAGACTTTTACAAGACAAGTGTCTGGAAAGCGACGTATGAGGGCATTATCAACCCGAAGCTCGATCCTCAAGATGTTGCAGTACTTGATGATGTTAAAGCTAGGTCATAATGCCTCCTTGGACTCGTCGTCCATCTGGTCGTGCCACGTCAAGACATAATTCCATCCACATGAGAAGTTCTTGAAAGTTAGTCCACCAACTATTTTCATTTTATAAAATTGTTGGTGCTTTCAAGTTTGCTTATATATATTTGCCCAGGTCGTAAAAAAACCTAAAGCAACTTCCAACAAGTGCGGGCGTTGTAAACTTCATGACACAACATAGCTAGATGCACCAACCCAATCTAAAAGAGGTCATAACCGTATCCACAGATGACTGTCTATGTGGATAAGTACCTGACCACTTTTCAAAATCTTTTTATTTTTCTCATTTTTTGGTACGCAAGACTTTATTTTCTAGGTATAGACCCACTCTATATCAACCTTGATTAATTTATTGGGTAGCAACAAGACTAATTAGTTGCTTTGCTAATATTCCTATCCAGCACCTCATTCTGTATTAATACATTTCATCTTCGTATAGTCCCACTCGATCATATTATTATTCAAAAAAGATATGATGCAAAAAAAAATATGTCGACGAACTTTTAAAAGTTATTATTCGGAGTTTCACATCATTGTTCCCAATCTTTTTTAAAAAGTTACCAGAGGCCCATATCTTCTTTAGTACATGTATGTCTTTTCCAACTTGTCCCTGTCAATACTA
Source organism: Anastatica hierochuntica (assembly GCA_900406275.1). Classification (NCBI taxonomy): domain Eukaryota; kingdom Viridiplantae; phylum Streptophyta; class Magnoliopsida; order Brassicales; family Brassicaceae; genus Anastatica; species Anastatica hierochuntica. The sequence continues at coordinate 55,063 of OVAN01000294.1, read as the reverse complement.
GGGACGATGATCTTATTTACCTTTTCTTCCGCTTCGTTAAGTTTCATTTCAAGTTCTCTGCGTTTCGATTCAAAGTCAAAATCTTTTTCACCCATAATCTGCTCGAGTAAATTGAGTTTTCCCCTCTGCACTTCCATCATAATCAAACACACATTCTTCTACTCCTTTGCTAGCCTCTATTCCTTGACCATGTGCATGATTGTCCTGTAACGGTTAGTTGTTTCTTGCTTCCCCATACTCGAAGTGAGATCTATACAATAATCACCTTCGTCATGCATGGGATGTTTCCCCTTCGACTCCGACTAGGCCATCTGTTATTTCAAAAACACCATAAACGTACCAAATAATAAGTTTATCTAATTACATAATATATATATATATAAAAGAAGATTATCACAATTTTCATATGATTACATTTATGAAGTTTTAATATATACTAGAAAGTCTATAAACTATTTGACCTAAATGTTACTTTCCATTAGATGCATTTGAATACAAAATACCTTCTCCTCAATTGAAAATGGAGATACAACACATGAATTCTATCTGAAATTAAAGACCGAATAAGGTTTGTTTGGAAATGGATCTCCCTTTATAGATGGTTCTCTTGAACATTCACGTCGCTTCGGAACTCAATCGTTGTTTAGTCTTCACCCAATTACCAAGATTAAATAATTTACATGTATATTATTTTTTTGAGACACAATTTACTAGTATTGTACTTTACAGTCGCGTTCTTACTTCAGAATTGCCTTCATTACGATTAATGGATGACGTTTATTACATTACCAAATTACGAACTACATAATTAAGTTACATAAAACACGATCACCATGTACACAAATGTTAATACATGTAACATTGTCCATATGATGTTATACGCATATACATGCTATAATGGACACAATTAGTTTTTTTTTTGTGTTTTTCACAAACTTTTGTCCATTCATATACATATTATATTAATATGAAATTATCCCCACCAATACTACAACCACACTATCAATTGGAGCGTGACTACAAGTGCAAATTAAATTATGCATATTCCTCAACGCCAATAAATTGTGTGCCCAGTGCATCTCACCCACTGTCACAAGCGCATGATATACTTATTAAAATAAACAATTTTTCACATTTACTCAAAACTCAACATTTATGTATGGCTTATGGTATTCATTTTCCAAAAAAATCTCATATCCACGAAGATCGGTCATTACAATTAGGTTATGTTTCAAAATTAAGGTTGGGCGGTCTTTTTCCCGCCTTCCTCATTACAAAATTCTTTAAATTATAATTGAAGTTAAATTGATAGCATATGCCTAAGTTAGTACGCTCTCCTCTAGCAACTCAGACCCAATTCGCCGAAACCCTACCACAGTCTTTCACAAAGCAATATGTAAGTCCATATTTATCACAATAACTACACCTCCTCATCAATATTTTTATAATTATAGATGATGCCGATCATTTTTATATTGTAGACGATGCCGATCAGCTACATCAACAGTTCCTCCTCTCAAGCTAGCATCAACTCAAGATGTGCAGAGACTAATGATGATTTTGGATTTCTTGATGTTTGCTTTTGCGGTACTCATTTTTTCATTCAAACCTCTATGGCAGATGAAGATCTCAACATGAGATATTATAGAAGTTCTAAGAAAGGTGTAAGATTCCTGATTTATCAATGGATTTCTCATTTTTTTCGCCGTCATTTATTGTTGGTAACCTTTTTCATTCCCCCGGAAACTACATATGGAAGTGGTGCGATCATGATATTGAGGAAGAACTTACCAAATTACACTTCGAAGATCAGGAAGTCAGGGATAGGATTCGTAGCTTTTTTGAGATGTTCAATCGAAACCACACAACCTACTTAGAAAAACTAGAGGATTCAAATCAAGAGATTTCCCGACTTAAGGAACATGCTGCTGAAGATCCAAGACTAGTCAATGAGGAAACTCGAAACAATGACTTTAGGCTGATAGTCTTTGGTGTACTTGTTCTTTTCATGAGCCTAATTACATTGTTTTACTAAAAAATATAATAATATTGTTCGTTTAAGTTTAATGTTTTCCCATATTGGCATTTATGTGACTTACAACAATCTAAGATCGGGTGGTTTAGTAATGTGTATTGTAATAATTCTTGACGTGATAATGACCAACAAAGGAAAAAAGAGAGTCAAAAAGATTGAGAAATAACTTGTAGCCGAAGAACAAGGAGCTATGAACAAAGAAGCTAAAGGAACAACTTGAACCCGAGGAGAAAGAAACCTTAAAAGAGCTTAATGAAGATGAAACTAGACTCAAAGCAAGCTATTCAACGAACTGTACACTTAATTTCGAGCTTTCTTGAGTTTGCTTATCCAACCATAGTGGTTGAGATTCAATATACTTAAGCTTTACAGCAAGGGAGGTACTAGGATTTGTACTCTTTTCCTTTATTCGGTTTTGTCTCACTGGGTTTTCGAATAAAGTTTTTTAACAAGACAAGCCCCTAGTACTATATTCAAGAGGCCCGCTGTTGATATCCAAGCCCATTTTCCTTATAAATTTCATGGCCCCTTCTCTTTATTTTATTTCTTTAGTGTTCATTCAAACTTAGCATTTATTTCGGTTTGTTATTTCCTAGGCTTTGTTCATGTACAAGCCTTTATGTTTTCATGCAATCCCTCTCTCTCTTTAAAAGGGTGTGCCCCCCTAGTAAGAAATATATCCAACTTTTTATCAAAAACTTTCTTCTAAACTTTGGATAATTGATCAATTTTTTGTGTCGAAATTCGATCTCTTACGACTTATCAAAAGGCTTTCCTTCTATCTTTTGTTGCGTCAATCAATCCATCCCTCGAGAAGAGTCATGTCTCACCTCTGATCCAAGTCTGAAAGTCCAAGAGTCTCTCACAACTCCTGGAAGTTTCACTTTATTTCACTCTTCGGTTCTCCATTCTCACCATTTCATCACTATTCTCGCCCATTCCATCTTCCATGTTTTCCGCACAATCTCTCCAGCAACCAACGAGGAAGTGTCATTCTTAAGAGTTTCATCCTAATCCTCCAGGATAACATCAAGTTGTATCAGAGCCATTTCATCAACATGTTGTATCGATTTCATCCTAGAGAACTTTACAAGCATTTTCGTGCAGTTTCTTTCTATCAACTTGCTAGAATTTTCATTAATTTTTGGTGATAGATAAACTTGTGAAATCAGTTGCATCTAAATCTAGGATGAGTATATTATTTTTTTTAAAATTAATTTGGGAATTCTTGAGCATGATTAGATGATTTTCACATTCTGTTGTTTCCAGACTGTTCAAATTCCGAAAATTTTATAACTGAATCGCTTTGGTGTTTGTTTCTTGTTGGACGTTTTACTTGCTGTTTTTTTTAATATCTTGCTGGTACCATGTCCAAAACCACAAACAATCAGGCTCTTATTCAAGCCATGTCAAGATTGATGGATGAAAAAATCGATCGGAAGTTCTCGGCCTTTCGGAAAGAAATGAGACAATCTGATCGCGTTGGAGTCAAACAAAATCCACGAGATCCCGCAGCCGTGAATTACTTCAACCAAGAGCTGAAACCCAAGCCACTAGACCATACAATGGGATCAATGTGGACCAGCCCACATAAAATTTCTCACAATCCCAAATCCAAATCGGTTTCATTTTCGGATTTTCTATAAGCTAATGTTCTCTATAAATTTTCAGGAAAAAGAAACTACCTATAGTGGTAGAAAAAAAATGGACGATTGGTTTTACGACAACCACATCGTGAGAGAGAAGAGATTAACTCTTGCACTACGCCAACTCACTGGAGACGCTTACAAACGATGGTGCAAAGAAGTTGATGATCGTTGGTATTACAAGGAGCTGGCTATCTCCTTGTGGAGAGAACTTAAAAAGCTATTAAGGGATAAGTATGCTCCACAAACACCAAGACGTGCAGCATAAGTCAATGCTACAATCCAAGCCGTTCAAGAATATAGATCAGCCACAGTCCCGAAGCAAATTAAAACTCCAACACCTATGGAGGCTAAAACACGGCCATATCCTCTTGAAAAGTTAACAAAGTGTGTTAACCATGAGAAAGTGGAGGCTAATACAACATCTCAACCAAAGGAGGTCACTGCACAAGTTGTATTTCACAAGCAACGCCTAACATCATCACTTGAATCCATCGGTAAACTGAAGAAATATCATATGATGGAGAATGAAAATGATAAAGGTGAAGCTGATCGTGAACTTGACATCTTGGAAATTAAGGAGAAATCACCTCACGAAATAAGTCTACACACAAACTCCAAAGCAATGGACGCAAGGTGAGTACCTAGACTCCAAGAATAGAATGAAGCTTAACTTGTTGTCTTTGGATTTAGGTCAAACTGTCTTAAAGACCACACTGTTCACAAAAGGAGATTCCACCAATGTAAGAATAAGCATCAACGAAAGAACATTGACTGAAGTGGTGACTTGACAATCAAATCGAGTAAGCTGGCCAGAAAACAAATTTGACATAGGAGAACTCCGAGAATCATATCTCTCTTACTAAAGGGAGTTAGGCAACAAGATCAGTTGTTCTGGAAACCTTACTCATCAGAGCATCTTTACCACTTGGAATAAACGTCACAACTGCTCAGACCCAAAAGTTATGGATTTTACAATCCGGGTGAACCAGGAATTCGCAAACAGGACTTATGCGCACTTCACACACCATTTCAACCAAACCATAAGGATTCAAGGAAGTATTCGACTTGCTCCAGATTTTCAAGCCTTCAAGAAACCACGCCAAATCAGTTTCAGACTAAGAGAAATTTTGAGGTGAAAGATATTGACTCTACAACATAGGTGATTCTGTCCAAACCTTGTTTGGGATTTCGCAACAATGGAATCCTTCAAACATACATATGACGACCAGGGGAATTTTATAAGATTTTTCTTTATGATTTTAAAGTTTAACTTATCTATCAAAACACAGATATTATTCGTTTGTCTTTGTCAAAATGGTTTAATGCAGGTTACAGAGTACCCGTGAAGCGCACAAGACAAATCTATGAGTGTGAGGAAGACAATCGCTTCAAGCCACCTGACTTTGACCAGGAAAAACATCAAGTCGTTAACTACTTCTTGCTAATCAAATTAGAACTTCCGGATTCCAACTTCAAGCCAAAGCCGGAAAAATTTATTTTCGGAGTGAGACTCTTAATCTATGATTATTTTGCTTGTGATATCTTCTTATTTGTTTATGCATATTCGGATTTGAGGAAAATTTTTTTCTCAAGTGGGAGGGAATGATGTGATCATGACCAACAAAGGAACAAAGGAAGTCAAAAAGCTTGAGGAACAGCTTGTAGCCAAAGAGTAAGGAGATAGGATTAAAGAGGCTAAAGGAGCAACTTGAACCCGAGGAGAAAGGAACCCTAAAAGAGCTTAAGGAAGATGAAGCAAGACTCAAAGCAAGCTATTCAACAAACTATACACTTAAGTTCGGGCTTTCTTGAGTTTTCTTATCCAACCACAATGGTTGAGAATCAAGCTACTTAAGTTTTTCAGCATTAGAATGTACTAGGATTTGTACTCTTTCCCTCTATTCGGTTTTGTCCCACCGGATTCTCTGAATAGAGGTTTTTAACGAGGCAAGATCCTAATACTATATTCAACAGGCCCCTTGTTGATATCCAAGCCAATTTTCCTTATCAATTTCGTGGCCCATTCTTTTTATTTTATCTCTTTAGCTTTCATTCAAACTAAGCATTTATTTCAGTTTGTTATTTTCTAGGCTTTGTGCATGTACAAGTCTTTACGTTTTCATGCAATCTCTCTCTCTCTCTCTCTCTCTCTCTCTCTCTCTCTCTCTCTGTAAAAGGGTGTGCCCCCTTGTAAGAAATCAATCCAAATTTTTATCAAAAACTTTCTTCTAAACTTTGGATCATTGATCAATACAATATTCGTGTGTTGAATTTCGATCTCTTACGACTTATCAAAAGTGTTGTGATTGTTGGTCAAACACTCGGTCTTATTCAGAAGGTTAGGAATAAATCTGAGTAAGTAAACCGGAATTGAAGAACAGTTTAGAGACTTGGTTATCCATGGTTATTAGTCTCAAGATACGTCACCGTTTTGCCTCAAGATATTTCATCTCTCTCAGATTGAATTCTCGACTTAGTGAGCCGTTAGAGCTACTGTTTCAATCGGTTCAGGTTGTTACAGAGTCGTTAGAAGGGAGAAGAGCTATAAGTAGCTAAAGAATCGAGAGAGAGAGGGGAGATTTTCAATTTTGGGTTTCGGGTGAGAGATTCCATTGTTGTAATCTGGAGAAAACAAAGAAAAGGGTTACGAACGGAGAGTTTCTTTTCTTGAGTGTTTTCCGGCAAGGCTTTGTAATCGGTGACGGTGGTTCTTATCTCTTAGTGGATTCCGGGGAAAGCCTCGACCAGACGTAGGGTTTTTTCTAGCGCTTGAACTGGATAAATTCGATTATGTCATCTTTAGCATCATCGATTCTTTACACAGCATATAAATCCAATATTGAAAAAGTTCATTCAATAGATCGGAAGAATCTGATCGAAAATCACTCAAGGTTTTACAAGAATTGGTATCAGAGCATCAGGAGTTCGTGTGTGATTCAACATCAAGTTTCTTAAGCGATCGACAAAGACGAATCATCTCGATGGCTTCCGCAAGAATCGAGATGGAGAAGTTCAATGGAGTAATCGACTATAATTTGTGGAAAGAGAAGCTTCTGGCGCACCTGGAGATCCTTGGTTTAATGGATGCGTTGAGAGTTCAGGAACTAGAGATAGCTAAGGGAGAAGATACATCGAAGGAAGCTGAATCAAAAGGAAAGTCCAGTGAGAAAGAGTCCTCAGAATCATAGGAGGGTGTTACTTACCTTGCAGAAAAACAAAGAAAGGTACGCAATACTATCATCCTTAGTGTTACAGATCATATTCTTACGAAGATTACAGCTGCTGCTATGCTTAGGATCTTAGATTCTTTGTACATGTCTAAATCTTTACCGAATAGGATATATCTGAAACAGAAGTTATTTGGTTTCAAGATGAATGAGTCAGTGTCAATTGAAAGCAACATTGAAGAGTTCTTGAGGGTTATAAATGATCTGGAAAATGTCAAAGTCTCAATATCAGACGAAGATATGGCCATTCTTCTTCTGATGTCTCTGCCAAAGCAGTTTGATCACCTGCGAGACACGCTCAGATACAGAAAGGTTACTTTGACATTTGAAGAAGTTATAAGTGCTATTAACTCAAAGCAACTTGAGCTAGGAGCTGGATACAAGACTCATAAGGTTCAAGGAGAGGGGTTGTATGTTTACTCAAATAACAAGAACAAGACCTTCTAAAAAGAATCAAATCAGAATAAGGGTAAAGGCAAGAACAAGGTCAAAAAAAGGCAAAGGTGGAAAACATGCATGCTTGATTTGCGGAGAGGAAGGACATTTCAAAAGGAATTGTCCAAAGAAGTCTCACTCTCAAGCAATGAACAAACCAGTTGAGGCTTCAGCGGTCACATCTATTGACTTTGTAGAGTCCTTGTTGGTAGAAGAAGCAAATGCAGCTGAAGTTATAGACTTCAATGAGATATGGATCCTTGACACAGGGTGTACCTTTCACATGACCTCAAGGAAAGACTAGTTTACAAACCTGAAGGAGTTTGAAGCTGGGGCTGTGAGGATGGCAAATGAGAGTGTTTCTGCAGTAAAGGGAATATGCAGTATAAACATCAGGACCCCTGGGGGAAATCTAGTATCCATCAAAAATGTTAGATATGTACCCTAGTTCTCTAGAAATCTCCTATCTCTTGGTACCTTTGAAAGCCAAGGATGTTCTTTCTCATCTTCAAATGGGATTTCGGAGGTCAAGAAGGGAGATAGAGCTGTACTAACTGCTAAGAGGATGGGAAAGTTATATTTCCTAAATGGAACAAGCTGATCTGGTGAGTCAAATGCAGTATGTAAGCAGGATGAGACAAGTTTGTGGCATAGAAGGCTTGGACATCTGGGACAAAAGGCTATGGATACTCTAATAAAGAAGGGATACCTGCAGAATGCAAAGATCTCCTCTCTCAAGTTCTGCGAGAGCTGTGTGTTTGGTAAAGCACACAAGGCAAGCTTTGCGACTGCAAGACATTCAAGTCAAGAATGCTTAGAGAATATACATGCTGACTTATGGGGGTCTCCAGGGGTACCTGCTCCACTTGGTAACTGTCACTACTTCCTGAGGTTGATAGATGATTTTTCTAGGAAAATATGGGTTCATTTCCAGAGCACAAAAGATCAAGCCTTTGGGAATTTTGTGAAATGGAAATCACTTGCAGAAAATCAATCTGGCCTTAAGGTTAAGAAACTTAGGACTGACAACGGCCTTGAGTTCTGCAACAAAGAGTTCGACGACTTTTGTGATCTAAATGGGATCTCAAGACACAAAGCAATACCATATACTCCACAACAAAATGGAGTTGTGGAGAGGATGAATAGGACCATCCTGGAGAGAGTAAGAAGTCTCCTTACAGAGTCAGGGTTGCCTAACACATTCTAGGCTGAGACAGTAAACACAGTGGTATATCTCCTGAACAGGACACCTTCAACAACAATAGGAGGATCAGTACCAGAGGAAGTATGGTCAAAGACTGCACCCAAATATGATCACCTTAGGAGATTTGGCAGTATCTGCTACTATCATGCTAATGATGGTAAGCTACAACCAAGAGCTAAAAGGGGGGTATTTCTTGGGTATCCAGAAGGGGTAAAGGGTTACAAGTTGTGGTCAATTGAAGAAAAAAGGTGCTTACTAAGCATAAATGTAACCTTCAATGAGAAACAGATGTACAAGAATATGGTATCTCAGAAAGCTAAGGTTGGGGAAAGGAATACGGCCTTCTTGGATGTCATTTTGGGGATAGCTTCAGAAGAGGGATCTGCTTCTGGTGGAGATAATCAGAGACAAATTCAAGAACTAGATGCAGACATAGATAATGATGAAATGTATGAGGATGAACCTGATGTAACAGAGAATGATCCAGCAGGACTTACAGACTACCAGTTAGCAAGGGACAGAACCATGAGAGAAACAAGGATGCTTAAAAAGTATGGTGACTACATGTACCTGGCCATGTTTGTCTCGGAAGATGGAGAAATAGTTGAACCTCAAGACTTTCAGTCAGCAATGAGAGATCAACATAGAGAGAAATGGAAGTCAGCTGCAGATGAGGAAATGGAATCATTGTTTAAAAATTTTACCTGGATTTAGGTGGAGAAATCTCAGAACAGAAAGATAATCGAGTGTAAGTGGATTTTCAAGAGGAAATCTGGTATATCTGGAGTTGAAGAACCAAGGTTTAAAGCAAGGCTTGTAGCAAAAGATTTTGCTCAAACAGAAGGTCTAGACTATAAGGACATATTCTCACCTGTGGTCAAGCATGTGTCAATAAGGTATCTTATGTCTATGGTAGTACAGGAAGATCTGGAGCTGGAACAATTGGATGTGAAAACTGCGTTTCTCCATGGGGACTTAGAGGAAGAGATTTTCATGACACAGCCTGAGGGGTATGTTGTGAAAGGGAAAGAGAGTCAAGTGTGTCTTCTAAAGAATTCTTTGTATGGTCTCAAGCAAAGCCCAAGACAGTGGAATCAAAAGTTCAATGAGTTTATGTTGGAAATAGGATTCTACAAGAGTAATCAAGACCATTGTTTCTACATTAAACAGGTTGATGAGTGCTACATATATCTTTTATTATACGTGGATGACATGTTAGTTGCTTGCAAGAATATGGAGTTGATTTAAGACCTGAAGAAGAGGTTGAGCTCCAAGTTTGAAATGAAGGACCTTGGGGCTGCTCAGAGGATACTTGGAATAGATATATACAGAGACATGAAGCAAGTTATACTTAGACTATCACAAGAGAAGTACATGGAGAAGGTGTTGAGAGCTTTCAATATGGACAAAGCCAAAGCTGTGAATACACCTTTGGGAGCACACTTTAAGCTCAGAGCAGCTGAAAAGGATCAATTAGAGGCAGAAGCAGAGCTTATGAGATCAATACCATACTGTAATGCGGTAGGAAGCTTGATGTATGGAATGACAGGTACTCGCCCTGATCTTGCTTATGCTGTAGGAATGGTAAGTCGGTATATGAGTAATCATATAAAGACACACTGGGAGGCTGTAAAATGGATATTGTGGTATGTGAGAGGATCTGCTAAAACCAGTTTAGTGTTCAGGAGGAGCTCAGAGTTTAAGGTCTATGGGTTCTGTGATGCTGACTTTGCAGCAGATCTGGATAGGAGGTGCTCAGTTACAGGCTATTCTTTTGTGTCAGGAGGATGTGAAATCAGTTGGAGATCAAGTCTACAAAAGGTGGTAGTCTTGTCCACTACAAAATCAGAATACATTGCAATGACTGAGGCTGCTAAGGAAGCTGTGTGGCTAAGAGAGTTAATAAGAGAGTTTGGATATCCGCAAGAACAAATAGAAATATTCAGTGATTCACAGAGTGGTATTGCGTTGGCCAAGAATAATGTCTTCCATGGAAAAACTAAACACATGGCTCTAAAGATGCATTTTATAAGGGACAAGGTGAATGATGGTGAGATCAAACTGTCAAAAGTTCATACAAGTGAGAATGCAGCGGACGTGTTTACAAAGGTATTGCCAGTCAACAAGTTTAAGCAGTTGTTAGACTTGTTGGGATTGTCTGATGAATGATCAGACTAGGCTCCGAGGTGGGATTTACTAAGAGATGGGAGAGTGTTGACCAAGGTGGAGTTTGTTGTGATTGTTGGTCAAACACTCGGTCTTATTCAGAAGGTTAGGAATAAATCTAAGTAAGTAAACCAGAATTGAAGAACAGTTTAGAGACTTGGTTATCCATGGTTATTAGTCTCAAGATACGTCACCGTTTTGCCTCAAGAGATTTCATCTCTCTCAGATTGAATTCTCGACTCAGTGAGCCGTTAGAGCTATTGTTTCAATCGGTTCAGGTTGTTACAGAGTCGTTAGAAGGGAGAAGAGCTATAAGTAGCTAAAGAATCGAGAGAGAGGGGAGATTTTCAATTTTGGATTTCGGGTGAGAGATTCTATTGTTGTAATCTGGGGAAAACAAAGAAAAGGGTTACAAATGGAGAGTTTCTTTTCTTGAGTGTTTTCCGGTGAGGCTTTGTAATCGGTGACGATGGTTTTTATCTCTTAGTGGATTCTTGGGAAAGCCTCGGCCAGACGTAGGGTGCTTTATAGCGCCTGAACTGGATAAATTCGATTGTGTCATCTTTAGCATCATCGATTATTTACAAAGCATATAGATCCAATATTGAACAAGTTCATTCAATAGATCGGAAGAATCTGATCGAAAATCACTCAAGGTTTTACAAGAAAAAGGCTTTTCCGCAACTTTTTGTTGCGTCAATCAATCCATCCCTCGAGTAGAGTCGTGTGTCGTCTCTAATCCGAGTCCGAAAGTCTAAGAGTCTCTCACAACTCTCAGAAGTTTCACTTCATTCCATTTTTTGATTCTCGATTCACACAATTTTATCACCATTCTCGCCCATTTCATCTTCCAAGTCTTCCGCACAATCTCTCCAGCAACCAGCGGTGAAGTGACGGTCTTAGGAGTTTGATCCTAATCCCCCAAAATGACATCACTTCATCTCCAAAAATTGTTCACAATGTGTATCCGTCCAATATTATATACCTATACGATCTAACAATATACCAATTGCACACAAATGACACATGGATACGTTTCCGTGGACACAAACTCTTCAATATTATTATACTAAAAAATATAATATTATTGTTAGTGTAAGTTTAATGTTTTCTCAAATTGGCGTTTATGTGCCTTACTACTGTCTTAAATCGGTTGTTTTAGTAATGTTTATTGCAATATTTCCTCAACAAAGATTGTTTACGATGTATATCCGTCCAATATTATATACCTATACGACTTAACAATATACCAATTGCACATAAAGAACACAATGGATACGTTTCTGTGGACACATACTCTTCAATAACACTATGCTATTATATATTATCTTTATGATATGATTTTAGGTTAACAATGTCTTTAATTTTTTAAATAATATTCGTTATGAACTTTTTTCTTCTTCTTATTAACATGTGGAACACAACCGCACTCTTTGCTTTATTGAAAATGCAACCCCTACTAAAGAAACGTTCTGCACCACGCAACGATTGCACCGCTTGTCTTATGCAACAAACAAGCACGTAAGCTATATGAGTAACTTCACCTTACACCGTAAAATACAAAAATTAGATTGGCGAGAAATCTCCCGCCATTATACTTTTCAATTTTATTTTAAATTTTAATCTCAACTATAAACTTATGTTGCTTAAAACCGAATAGGACAAAATCTACTCGATTGTAATTTAGATATATGTTTCAGTTATTACTAATTATTTATTTGATAAGCTACAAAATAAATTGAAATTAGAGTGTCATTGGTGGACAGAAGCTAATCTCAGTTCTTTACCTAAGATACATACTTCAGAATGAATCATACAACAATGCAGTTTGCATTTAAACTGAAGGTTTCATAAATTTTTAAAGTAATGCCTTTTCCAAAACATTTACATAGATTGCTCTAAACCAACACTATTACTGACCAAATGTTAATTAAATTTGATTTCTAATTAATTATTGAAGAATAGACGTAAAACTTTCATACAACATGGTTACATTGCCTCGCAAATAAGAGAAAAATACTTATGCTGATGATACTAAGTTGAGATTACATTACATGTATCCCAAGTCAAGTGGATGAAGTACTTTCGTTGAGACATTCCTCAACAACCACTATGCAAACTCGCCGGTTGTGTCCAACCCGTCTACATCGTGAACACACCTTTCCCTTACTCGACCTAAACCGTTTATTTACAAATAGTAAGTACTCTAATAAAACTTATAGGTAAATAACATATTTTACCTCCCTCATTTTGTTTCAAGCAGACCCTCAGCTACTTTTTGACGGGCGACTCGTGGCCTCCCAACCATACTCCTCCGGTTTGCTTGTTAGTATTCGCCATTTTCCATACTCCATATCTCAGTCCACAATTGTTTCATCTTCCATACTGATTGTTACCCCACCTCTACCACTTGTTGATAGCTCACGTTTTCACCCAAGAAATCACTGCAACCGTACAGTTAAGCACGTTGTAGTGGTTCGGGATCGAATCCACAGAGACCAATGATCACACAAAAAGCTATAGATTAAATACGGGCTAAAGCGAAAAGGAATAGATTTATGGTGAAGCTAAAATCGAAAAGAAAGCAAACAAAAGCAGAAAATTGAGTTGTAAATCAATTAGGAAAACATTGGGCACAAGGGGTTCTCAGGGAATTCAAGTCATCATCATAGTCATGTTAATTAACAGCGAAATAGAATTAATAACCTTCTAGAACTCAAATCACTAATTTAGAATCAACATACTTCCGTAGCGCTAATTCCCTATCTTATAGAATACTAGACACTAACTTTCGTTGAATTTCAGATTCTAAACATTCATTAGATTCAGGTTTGATAAGTTCACAAAGCTCAATAACATCAACTTATGTTGGCTAAGGACACTTTGCTCGTTTAACACAGATCATACATTTAAGAAATCACTTTCGATTTATTGAAAATCCTAAGATCAGAAACTAGGTCGCGAATCCAATTTAAGCATTAAACATAGTCATAAACGAAGATCCAATAGATAATTTCCCAATCTAACAAGCTAACAATGAAAAATCATGAAAACCCCCAATGAGAAGCCGTAAACCCAACAATAGAACTACTCATGCATATTCAAAGAACAATTACAAGACAAATAATTGAGAAACATCATGCTATTGAATAGAATATGAAAAGAGGCTTCAGAAATCTCCTCCAATTCGAAGTACGGATGAGAGAACTTCTCCCTCATATTAGAAAGCTCTCAAAGGAGGCTTAAAGTCTCAAAAATAGCATAATCAAACCTAAAAACGAGTCTGGGTGTTTTTATATGTAATACGGATCTTCAATCTTTGATTCTGGTTCAAAATAAGTGGTTTTGGTCACTTCGAGACAGGGATCAATTGATCCTTGTCTCAAGATCGATCGATCTCTGTCCTTCTGCCAGAATGCTTATTTCTGCGCATTCGTCTCCTCGTTTCCAGCATGACAGGTGTTCAGTAAAATGGCCAACGGTGGATTTCCTTCAAATAACCTTCAAATTAAAGCTAACTCTTGAGGCTATCTTGAGTGAAAATTTCAGCTCGATCCAACGGTGGGAAGTTTGTCAATCGAGGCCAAACTTCTGACACTTCAACATGATTCTGCATTCCAAATATCTGTTTTTGGCCCAAATTATTATGTTTCTCTCTAAAGCAACCTAAAACCTGTAAAAACACTAAAGAACACCAAAAGAGTCCAAAAAGAAACAAATACATACCAAACCACTATTTTCTCGAATAAAACATTAGTAAAAACCTATAAAATACGAATACATCACTTGTCTCTATTAAACTTTCTTTACGCCTGAATACTTGGAGACATGATTAGTATATTAGAGGGAAAGAACTGGCGGGTTACTGAAAGTAACCGCCAAAAATTCAGAATTTACAAAGTAAACATTGAAAATGACATCATAAAAGCAATGACAATGGATATTAGCATGTGGATAATTGTAGATTACTGTCCATTATTTTATATCCAGCTTTTGAGAAAATTAAAGGACACAAAGCTATGCGGAATTAAGTGACATAAAGTTATCAAGCAACGAAACGCTGCCAATCATGTGGTGTAGTCATTGGTTAACAGTCGTTCAAAGTCATAAAGAACCTTTCAAAGAACACATCAATCGTCGCTTTTGAGTGGACATAAATTAACTATTTTTCAAAGTTTTCAAACAGTCATCATCTTCAGAATGTCAATATCCATGTATAACATAATCTGCTTTTTACCTGTGTTTGTGTATAACAACCGATTAAAGTGTTTGTGTCATTATTCATATATATAGGTACGATCTATAACTATATGTTGTGTGTTGTTATAGTTTCACACATTTCGGAAATTGTTCGGGGGTTGTTTGTTTTGTAGGAATGAACAATTTTGACAAAAATCTTGCTAGGGAGGCGATGCGCGAAGTGGAGGATGGTGTATTAGAGTTGGTCGAGGTTGAACAGAAAAAGGCAAAACTTGACTTCATCGACGAGATGAAACTGAGCGAAGACTTTGATATTGATGTCGAAAAGATAGCGTGGTTAAAATAAAGGAAGATGCAGCAGTCAAAGCGTTGGAAGTAAAAATGGAATACGTGGTTGAGCATATAATGGTGCAGCAGAAGGAGTTGGAGCAAAAATTAGTCACTACTATCGATAACCTTGCATTTAAACTGACGCAGAGGATTGATAAACTTGAGAAGAGAAGCATATAGATAGGTTATATTTCTTAATTTGTCAAGTTAGATTGGTGGGTACTTAATAAATGAGACACTTTCAATAGCCAGAAATTAAATTATCTCGCTGGAAAATGCAAGTTAGATGAAAGCTAATTTTTCTATCCATATTATTTTCGATTACAAAAACACCATTTACTACCAAAACATGCAATTATATTACCAAAATAAACCCTTTTAGTTAACCACAAAAAACAATTCACAGTATTTTCTATATAAGTGTTGTAATATGTCCATCATAATAGGTAAATTAACTTTAATATTTTTGGACGTTTGAATATTATATTTAATATTGTATCCATCAATACCATCGTCAGATTCCTCCAAAATACACCCATTTACTGTCTCGTGTCTTGATCCCCTAAATTATATTTCAAATCAATATTTAATAGGGATATTCAAACACGACATTTCCCACTTTTAAATTGATTCGACACGTACACAACCCACTAAACGACAACGACATGAGTAGGTGAGGGTATAACATCTGACTTATCTTTTCTTTCTCGAGGCAGTAACTTTATAATTTTTTTGCAGTCACTTAAGTGTTACAGTAAAAATATGACATGACTTGGTTTCACTCCGGGAAATTAACTTCAATTTAAGTTGCCACATTTCTATATTTTTACTATAACACTTGATGTTTTTTATCCAACTTGTGGAATTCAGTTCGCACACTAAAGAATTACTTATCCAATTTAATGCTAATTACATTTAGAGACATATCCAAGATTTATACTTCAATTTAATCTCAAAATAGTTTTCAAGCGTCACTACTTATTTATTGGTGGCTATATTATAAAATCTATCCACACTTTACAACCCATTCGCAATCCATTGCTTTGTAGGAACTTACACATCTATATGTAAGATTGACTTCCTGTAATCGTTTTTGTCATTCATTTCTACTTCATATATTAATATCCCTACTTACTAACGGTTTTCACATTCTTTCACTTAAGCAATATTTATCATGGCAGCCAATCACTCAAACAAGAGCACAACCATTGGAAGACGGATCACACTCCAACGATCAACAAAAAAACGGAAATGATTATCGATCAGTACAACGAGATGACACTTCTCCTGAAAAGTCACATAGAAGTAAAGGATCACATCAACGAGACTAAGCAGAAGATGTTTGTTGCGTCAGCCAAACTTGATAATCTTCATAAAGTTTTGTGTTATGGTGGCACCGTCGACGATATATTAGCCGACCAACAGAGGCTGTTGAAGGAACATGCAGGGTTGGCAGCAGAAGTACATGGGGTCATAACCGTACCTCATTTGGACTTGGCAAAGATTAACCAACTCCTCCGCTATTAGATTTCTGTTATTAGTTCCATTCATTATAACTTCATAACAAAAAGCGTGTGTATCAACATTTATGTGTCAACTTTAAATCACTACGTCCACCACTTTGCATCCACCAATACTCGTATATGCTTAAGGTTTTCGTCCAAAATTTATAATTTTTATTAAAAATTAACTATCCATAAACATCAAATTGGGTTCCAGTATTGTATGGTTACACAGATATCTACGAAACTATCCAACAGAGCCTCATCCCTCATCTTCTTCCATGTTTCCCTCTTCGAGCTTCATCCAATCAATCTTAGAGACTTTTATCGATTCATATCTCGCAAGCGCCCTTCCAAGTTCCCCCTCCATATTAAGTAGCTTACCTCCAAAGTCATACTTATATGTAACCATTATATCCCGCAACAGATCAGTCTTCGCTTCTTCCTTCATCAAATCTAACATCACTTGGTTACTATTCTCCTTCATCTTCATATGCTCTTTGACCATTACAAGTATTTCCCTGTACTTCATATACGTATCTTTCTTCCCCATCTTGTAATAGGCCCTCAGATCATCAAATTCAATTTTATTCTTCGTTGTATCTCTTCCTTCGATGGTCCCTATTTTTACAAAACAATGAATTAGAGCATCCGTTATGCAGAAAATATTTCCAAGTAACTAAAGGAAAATGTATAGTAAATATAATATTATCATCTTCTTCATCGGAAAAGGACCAATACATAACTCACCGGTTAGGCTTATATACGTAAATTAATAATTAACTAGCTATTTCGTCAGTCCATTTATATATACCACACTTACACCTCTTCGGTTACAAACATTAATACTAGTTTCATAGATGCATAGTCTCGGTAATGGTTTGTATATTGATAGACTTATATTCAATATATCCCTTCGCACGTCCGCTCATAAAGTGCAAATACGTTGATTTACTATATCATCGGCAAAACCCATTTATCAACTAACATGTAGGTATACACATTTAGTGGTCAACAAAAACTGGATACAAACATCTATCAATGTATTATTATTTTATAAAATTTTGAAATTATACAACAATCCAATTACACATTCATAGTCCTCAAACCATACGTATATCGTCATACATGACATTTGGATCTCCTATCCATTCTTTTCTATCCATAATCACGTTTACAAAAAAATCACATCTATAATTTTAAAATAAATACACATAAAGGATCAACATAAATAATCTTATAAATCAACATAAAGGATCTTATAAATTATCATTAGTCCGCATCAACAATCCAATTACACATTCATTGTCCTATAACCATATGTATATCATTATACATGACATTTGGATCTCCTATCCATGCTTTTCTATCCACAATCCAGTTAACATAAAATACACATCTATAATTGTAAATTAAATGGACATGTCGAGATGTGTCACATCTTTCACGTAACATTATATATCTATTGTATAATTCTATAGTTTTGTATGCCTACCATTGCCAAACATTTCATCATACTATCAAACTAACTGTACAATTATAATATATGGTTTTAGATGAAAAACAATGTAAACGTAAGATTTTTAAACTAAGTAATATTTACATATACAATAAAGCCAACACAATATTTCTTTCTACAAATTAACTGCTCGCCACTAAACAGCATTATGAAATACACCTATTTCGTATATACACATGTTTTACCAGTGTATACACATGTTTCACCAGCGTATACACATGTTTCACCAGTATAAACACACCTTATCCACCAATTCTCCACAGGATGTTCAGACATAGACTATATACCCTTACACATTCAAAAGATAGAAACCTGATATGTCTTCTAAACTCAAACAATTGTTAAAATCGTCCATCATAACATATCCAACATGACGGTATATGTATTTGACAATAATAAACTGGGACAATTGTTAAACATAATTACATATAAATTAAATTAAACGTTAAAGAGAATTACATTTCCATCATAACATATCCATAATAACATATCTATCATAACATATCCACCATTACAAAATGTTAAACAAAATTAAATAAAAATTAAGCTTTGAAAATTACATCCATCAACTCCTCATCTTCTTCCATTTGTCACTCTCTTAGTTTCAGCCAATCAATCTTAGGGACTTTAGTTGATTCATATATCGCTAGCGCCCTTTCATGTTCCCCCTCCATTGCAATTCACTGACTTACGAAGTCATACATGTCTGTAGCCATTATCTCACACAATAGATCAATCCTCTCTTCTTCCCTCAAAACATCTAACAACGCTTCTTTACTTTTCTTCTTCATTGTCATATTCTCTTTGACAATCTCAAGTATTGCCTTGTACTTCTGTGTTGTGTTTATTTTCCCCCGCTTGTAACTCACTCCCTGATCATGAAACTATATTTTCCTCTTGCCTGAATCTCTTCCCGCCATCGTGTCCCCCCTATAAATTAAAAAAATAGACCATCAGTTAAACATAAAATAATACCAACTCAACATTTGTGAATGATTTGTAAAATTTCATATGATCATCTACTTCATGCTAAAAACCCCTATAGAAATTCACCGTTTAAGCTTATCTACGAAACTTAAAACTAACTGGACACTACGCTGTGTTATTTATTGACACTACACATTCGTCTCCTCGTGTACAAACATTAATAAGACTCTTTTCATCGCACCGATTCAGGAACGGTTGAAATCATTAATTAATTGTACTAATAATATTACCTAAATTTGGTAAATCACATCCTTTCGGCCTTTAATTAACTATATCCTCCTCAAATCCATTTATAAAATATCATGTAATTTAATTTAAATAAACACCCATTTTCTAAACATGCAAATTAAAGACACTTCAATGCTTCACATTTACTGGACAGTCTTCTCCATCTAGCTAATTTAAGCAACTCCAAAACACATTTACCTAATAAGATCAAATTTTCATCTTCCCATATAAATCGTAAAAGTAATATTAATACTTCGTACCAATATCAAATAAATACATTTTATAAATTGAAAACCCTCAAATAATTTGCATCTTATATCAAACATTTATATGAAGACTTACATAACCAAGCTAGTTCATATATTAACGTTTTTCATTTAAACATGATTCAAATTAATATCTATTTTTTCATCCGACATATGTATATAAGATTCTTCCATGGTCTCACTATCAAGCAAAACTAGAAAAATACGACCTACAAAGAAGACAAGAGCCACACACGCCAAATTTCCAGTTTTTCATAACCATATATCACTTATGTTTCCCATAACGAGCAAGTTAACATACTACTTCCACACATATTACTAACATTTAATCCATAACTTTAACAACCCCAATTTTGCAGTATTCTTGGAAAAAATACCATGGACACAATATACCCTCTGTGTTACGATTTACCGCATGTGACCAAAGCTACTATCAACCATATAACAATATATGGAATACTTACTTATCCAATATCACATCGCTTACATTTCAATCACAACATCTACACAAACTATCATTCTCAAACTTCATTATCACAAGGAACTTAAAGAACATGCTAATAGATATAAGAGTAATTTTAACATAATAAAAACCAAACTAATAGCACGCTTGAAATTTTATAAATGCCACCTTATTTTTCCCCTTCCACCCTATCGAAATAAGTAGACACAACCAGTTCCTTAAAATTTTTCATGACATATGTCTCATGAAACATATCCACATGATCATCTGTTATCTCATCCATTCCTCCGCCTCCATGCGCGTTCATCTCCATAAATTTAAGAGCAACTGGACAACAATCACCGTTTCGAGAATTGCCATATAACCCCTTCGTCCTGACAAATTTAAATGGCTGACTTCCATTAGCTGGCTACGACAACTGTGGCTTGCAGTACGCCTGCATAATGAAAGGAAGTTGCTCAACCACTGGTACCATTAGTTCTATCATCTCATGTTTTTGTGTATATGATGGTAATGGATCCAATATCTCCACTAGCCACAACTTCAAATTAATTACAAGACCAACCAAGTGTGCGTTTTTCTTATTCTTTGGCACATAGATTGTGTCAATATCTTCAACCCATTTAGCCCATGTTGTTGTAACTGCCTTGTTAATCACATCCCTCCATCGGAAACGATTCCAATTTTTTATTTACTAAACCCACTATAACTCCCCTGAAGCTTACTAATAAACCATGGTGACTGAAAAATTGCCCGCTCATTTGCATGCATGTCACTGTGTCTTCCACCGAGGAACATCATAAGGATCTCCATGTGCTTCATGAATAGTATAAAAATTGTCATTTTGACAAAGAGATCAAATATTCTATATTCAATTACAATAAGATTTTGATTATACCCCTGTTGTTACATTCTTCTCACTATGTGCTAAATCTAGAAGGAATAAGTTTCTAACTTCATACTCGAGAACAGTTTTGCGTTTTCTTTTGATGAATAAGAAAACAAACAATTTTATTCAAACAAGTAGTAAACTCAAAACTATGTAACTTTCCATATTTTATTAGATATATACCTTTTTGGTTCGGCAGTCAAGACCTTCATGAAAAAATAGCTTCACTGACATCGACATCGACATAAGATAACAACTTAATTGGCGATTCCATAGGTATCCCTTCCAGCATGATTGCAAGATTTACATCCATATTCAAAGGTCCATTATCTATCGTTACCTCCTCTTCTGAACTTTCCCCCTAACAATCAACTTCTATTGGACTTCTTTCGCAGTCAACTAAATTGATATTCTCTGGTGCCTATTATCATTAGTTCCTTCAATTTTTAGTCATAAATAGATTGACAACACAAACCATCACCACATTATAAGTTATACCTCCTCCAACTACAACCCTTCTTTATCCACTAAGTCTTCAAAATTTATCTCACTCTCCACCTACAATCAAATATTATAAACATAACCCATTATATTAACCAAATTTTGCATACATAGCCTTATACATTTTGTGGATAAAGTTCATAATCTCACTCACTTGCGTCTGCTAAACTCCTCTACAGTTTTCTTCATCTTTTTCCTGTTATAATATTTAAATCATATAGCGAACACATCTAATTCTATCTTTCGTTTAGCTAAATATACAAACGTCTTTTCTTTATCCCTTTTCAAATATACCCAAAAATGTATCCAACAACCATTATCCATGCTACCCACTACATATCTCATCATCCACCCTAGCCACTTAATACACATACCACATTCAAAGCCATTCTATTTGTTAGTAAACATAAAAAATCATATTATGCATCCATTTACGACTGTACAAACAAAACTATCCACTGGGAGCTATCCGACCCAACCCACCCATTTGTTTCGTCCACAAACCTTCAACAACTTCACCAAACCAAAATCCCATTCTATTAACTCTCTTATAACATCAAAACAACAAAAAAATCAACAGTTTGTAAAAAAGTGAAAATGAACAGGCAAGTACTAACCTGCTGACCAACTTCCTCGATCTGATCCTCTTTTTCCCCAAAACCATCACTTCCCTTTTCAGCTCGATGACTTATACCATT
>OVAN01000294.1:0-32759 GCA_900406275.1 Anastatica hierochuntica | reverse complement strand
GTCCCCCCCCCCCCATTATCTTCAACCCATTCTCTTCCATGTGTTGTGTTCTCCCCCCTACTATCACCTACTCTTTGAACATATTCGTTATTCGTCTGAGTCTCTCGACAGCCAGGCATCCCAATAACATCAATATTATTTCCTTGCGCACCAGACAAACCATCCACACTCGCTTCGTTCGTTTTGCTATCTTCTTCATTGCCCTAAGAAACCCCTGTAATAATAAAAAAATAGTTTTCACTAACTAATTCATTAAGAGCACATCCATTTAATGTTTGTTATCCATCAAATTCTAGTTAATTCATTTACTCAAAAGGAAAAAAAAAACATCATAACCACTTGCTGGAAACTGGCCAACACCAACATCTAACACATGAATCAATTTCATATGAGCGTCTCCCCCCATACAACCATCTCCATACCTGAATTCTATGGTCCTCCATCTAAAACGTGCAAATTCTTGTATTCATTTTGTTCAGTGTTCCCACTTCAAAACCATTGAAAACATACTATGAAATAATACCCACTGCTGGCAACCCACATGTTTTATTTACCTTCGTATCCTTTTTTCCCACCATCGGTGGTGATTTACTGCAGCCATCCTCCTCATGTAGTAAAATTATAAATATTACACAATTAACTTAAAATTATGAATTCCCTACTTTTCTAAAAGACTGCTGTTTTAAGCCATTACACAAGAATGTTTACCAAATTTATAGTTGCTTTCAAGTCATCCACCATATCACCTACACATGCCGTCTGTGGTCCTCCATCTTGAACCTGCAGATTCTTATTCTCATTTGGTTTAGTGCTCCCACTTCACAACCTTTGAAAACCTATGAATTATTACCAACTCATGGCTAACTCTCAATTTATATTTCCTTCGTATCCCTTTTATTTTTCACCACCTGTGGTGATTGACTAGATCCATCCTCCTCATGTAGTTTTAGTTGTATGTATTATCCAATTAAATTTAGCTTAACAATACCATTCTCTTACTAAATGACCGTTGTTGTCAGCAATTACACAAGAATGCTTACCAAATTAGTATCTTCTTTTAAGTCATCCACCACATCACCTACACCTGGATAATCATCCCACAATGATTCCTGGTTTATGTACCCCTCTTTCTATTTCTTTTTTCCCTTTTCACTACCATCACCAACACTCTCTTTTGTTGGACACTTTTCACCATTGTCACCTAGATGTCCTTTGCCAACCTCCTTCCATGCCCTCTTCCTTCCCATCCTCTCTTGCCTTTAAGGTTTACCCTCGACCTTCTCATCGTGATTTTCTTCAAATTTTGCCACCCTTTCCTTTAGTTCGTCAACCTCCTTTCTAAAACTTTCAGTAATCTTATTCAACCTATCCTCCAATGAACCATGTATGTCTTTTGATCGATATGTGTTAACACCAAAGGATTCATTTAAAGATTTCTGACCACTCTTAGCCACTCTTGGCCTAAACTCTCTCTCCTTCCCACCTCACTGCTTTTATCGTTGTGCATCCTCTTCCGTGCTCTAACACGCCTTTCGTGAAGATTGGTTTTTTTAGGGTAAACGTTCTATTTTCCCACGAGAAATATCATATAGCACCAGTTCCGGCCCGAACTATGATCTCGTGTTCAATCTCACTGAAAGCAAAGTTTGAAACCTATATCTCTCCACATCGATATTGAAAACTTCTATCACCCCGAAATCATAGTGTAATACTTCAAAACCCACAAACATTGGTTTAACTTGGTTTACTATTTAGGCAAACATTCTTTAACCATTTAAACTGACATAAAATTTAATTTCAACCAAATCAAACTGATTTATAACTGATCTGACCCAATTTCTTCTTCTCCTTCTTTCACCTGCTACTTCGTTCTTCATTCATCTAAAAGAGTTTGAAAACATTAATTACGAAATTGAACTCACGTGATCCTCAAAACAGAAATTGATTTATTTTACTTCATATTCCGTTGTAGTTAACAATCAAAAAACAATTTGGGAGAGCCAATTTGGGATAACTTACACCGATAATCCACAAGTGAGATAAGAAGTGCCATTACCAGACAAGAAGAAGCATATAAATCGATTCAAACAAAAAGAAAATCGCACTTCCCGGAATCTAAAAACTCATTCAATTAAAATCTAATATAATTTGATGTTACCTTCAGCCTTTATAATTTATAAACATAAAATTTTAGGTTTTGTTCTTAGAAGAGAGGAATTTCATGTACTGGACCATAATAATCGATCTGGATTTATAGATTCATTTATAGGTTTTGAAGAGAGAGAAGAGTTCAAGAAGAAAAATTGGTGAAGAAACAAATTTTATTTTTTAATCAGATCTGGAAAAATGTCTCAATGGATCAAAATTGAGCGTCAGACGTTAAAAACAAAGTGGAGGCAAGACATTGGAGAGACAGACGCCGCCATTGACGAAATCGAAAAGCTTAGAAAGGGTGTTAGCGATGAGCGACAGAGCATAATCTTTTTGGTGAGAAGCTTTGTTTTCCCCATGGGTGTTTGTTGGAAGAACAGAGAGGGAGAGAGAGTAAGTTGTAAAACAGGCTTGCCCTTTACGGAGGTGATCGGGAAACCGAAGAAGATGGAATAGCATATCAAAATCGCAAGTAAGGAGAAGAAAAAAATTAGTGAAAAAGATGTGGTTGGTTTGGTTTCTTCGGGCGGGTTTAATTCGATTTAGGTCATGTTGGTTTATTTCTCTGGTTTATTGTCAAGGTTTATTCGGTTAAACTCATAAACCAATTAAACCAATATATGTGGATTATTAAATCTCAAACTTTTTATTTGGGGAGATATATGTTTTAAACTTTTATTTCGGAGATATATAAAATGAGTATAAATTTTGGGCCGCATCTGATGCTATATGATAGTTTTCATGGGGAAATAGATCGTTTACCCGTTTTTTACTTTTGCATACTTCATGTAGTGACAAAGAATCATCTCCACCTAGACAAAAATTTCCTTCAAAAAACTTCCCTGCTTTAATCAGGTCCTCTATATACGTTGCCTTTTTGTCTCTCACCTCATCATCCCAGTCATAAGTGTCATCCCACATGCCCTCCTTATCACAAAACTATGGTTTTACAATGAGCTTCAAAATAAAAGGAAATTTTGCAACTTTCTAAGTATTTTTTTACAGTTTGTACCATAAACGATTTTATAATTAACAGAGTTCTTACATTCTCGTCGTTCTCCAAATCTAACACATCCTTCCTTGAAAAAATGGTAAGATGAGAGACATTTACAAAATCTGCATCCATAAATATCAAGTTCTCATCCTCCTATCTTATCTTGTTACCAAACCCAGTTATTAGTCTCAAAGCCACTAACTGCAGTGCCAACGCAAACCCCTGCACCCTAATGGTTTGTTGGTGCATCTGTTGTCTGAAAGCCCCCACTGGATCCTCACACATTCCCGGAATTCTTTTCCCTGGCCTAATCTCAGCTATTGTCTTCAAAAAAGACTCTCTACCCCATGGGAATCTTAAAAATTCTTCAACATTTTTCAGCATCTCCACATATTTTGGTGTAGGTTTCCCTATCTGGTGCTTTGCAATCAGTACACCATCAACTATTAGAAAGCCAGTCCCAACTTTCACCATTCATGCATTGATTTATCTGTCTCTAACATTTTAGAAATATCACCCAACGTTGTTCTCTCATCATCTCCTATCATAATCCTCTAGTCTTAATCTTCTTTATGTTTCTTCAGAGGCTCATACTCTGGGTCATACCCGTCGGGGAAAGCCCCGCAAGGCAACCCAGTAACACATCCATACTCTTTCAAGGAGAACCCCATTGGCTGTCCACCAAATATTGTCCACCAAACATACCTCTTCTTGGTTAGTAGCTATCAGCAGAATAAAGCATGCAATAACTTGCAAGACATAGGACATTAGTTAAGCGGTATGTCAAACAGCGTTCGAAAACACGACTTCTACAGCTTTTCTAATACTTTTGTATCTTTCAACGCAGACTTGATCACCGATAATGTTTTTATTTTCGAATAGACATTTAGCCTCCCATCTGGGTATCTACCGGTGGCGAATAAGCTCTCTGGCACACCCATATCCCACGATTCATTCACAAAATTAGTCCCTGCACATTATTTCGGCATCAATCTACATGAAACCATATGAGAAATTAGAACATTTTTCGAGACTTAGAAAAAAATAACTCTAACTTCCATCGCTGGCAACGTCCAGTAATACTTCTTTGAATTAACAACTCAAAGCAACCTTCGTCGGAAAAAAGGTTCGATCATTTAACAACAAAAACTATTAAAAAAATTATTCCGCAGTGTTTCGCTCAACACTGGATACCTGCAATAGCCTTCACTCCTCCGCCGTTTAGGGTTTCTATTTTGTAAAGTTATAATCCAATAAAAACTGAGATAAAATAAAAAAATTTCATCCACATAAACTTCTCTTATTTCGGTCCATAGAAAAAGTTGTCCACTCTTTTTGATGAAATTAAAATTAAAATAAAAATAATTATTACACCATCCTGTCAAATCAATTTAACTCTTTAGTTGCTTCCTCTCGTTACACTACTTAAAGGATATTAGGGTAAAAACACGACCAAAAAATATCCAAGTGCAGAAAAATATCTATTTGTGTAATTGATAACATAAAAAGTATCTATTTAGATAATATATTTTTTTTTCTATGCGTTTAACCTTTATTCGCCGACACCCCGCGTTTGGAGAAAAGAAAAAGTTGATTGTAAAGGTTTTCATTTATCGATGATAGTGAATTGAGATCTGACATGGCAAGGAACTCATCAATTGATTTTCTTTTTGAGTTATTTTAGTCACAAGTTATTGATTTTCTTTTTGAGTTATTTTAGTCACAAGTTTATATTCTCCTCAGGTTTGTACAACACCTTACAAAGTAACAAGCATCTAATTGATCGAAAGAATTTTTCCTTTACGGAGAAAGTTGTTGTGCTTTTAATGTGAGTTGATTAAAGATTGTTTGATTTGGGCGACGATGAATTTTAGAATTCTTTTTCTCTTTTAATTTTTTAACTCAAAACCTGTATTCATTGATTAAACGGTTACACTATTTGGAAGATTATCCTCCATCGGAGGTTTTAGCCAAACAAAAATTTCAACATCAATTCTAGAAACATAATAGGTAAACAAATAGTCCATTTTGCCAAAGAATCTGCAACCAGATTACACGATCGTGGGATAAAAGACAATGAAACTGGCTGGAATTGGAAGAAAAAATTCCTGATAGCCGAAATAATCAGTTCTAGACTTGGCCAGCTCTCTGGCTTGCTCACCGCATCTACCAAGTCTTGCGCGTATGTCTTGAAGTTCATGTTCTCAATAGTTGATATTTCGTGTTTTTATAGATTTTTATTACGGGTTTACTTAGAGATTATAGTTTTCGTTATGTACATTTTTCCTTGTTAGAGTTTTCTTTTGTTCTTTTCAGGTTTCTTAAACATTTGGGTGCACTTGAGGGAAAGAAGAGGCTTTTACATGATTATAGAGATTTATGATGAAGATTTGAAGAAGGAATCAACAGAGGAGATGACGATCGATCGATAAGAAATGTGATCGATCGATCAGTCATTGGCAGAGACCCTTGGTCGATGTATCAGATTTCTGATCGATCGATCGCCTACCCTATTCCTGATCTAAAATTTTCTTTTTGTCTGAATTATTTCTTTTTGGGCCCAAAAAGAAGAGAGAACCTTTTGTTATAAACCTAGGACAAAAATTAGGTTTCTGTTGTGTTGTTTTTGAGATTCTAAGCAACTAGAGAGAGCTTTGAACATTGAGGGAGACGAATCATACCTGTACTTTGTTTTCAGAGAAGATTTTTGAAACCCTTTTCTTATTTCAGTTGCAATCTCATTATGTTTCCTTTGAATTCTTTTGTGATTGTTTTATTGCTATGAGTGAGTACTTCCCTCTTTGGATTTAGGGTTCTCAAAAGGGGATTTTATGAATTGTTGATTAGGATTATAAGATTAGGGAAAAATCAATTGGATCTTCATCTCTGATTGTTCTTCATGCTGAAATTAGCTTGATAACCTAGTTTTTCTGTTCTTAGGATATTTAAAACACCGAAAGTGTTTCATTAAATGCTTGAAAGAATCTTATATGAGCAAATTGTCTTAGATCAATGAAAATTGATGTTTAACCAATATGTGAATAAATCAAACATGATTAGAATGCATCTTTAGGATTCTAAACTCAGCAAAAGTTAGTGTTTAGGATCTTAATACATAGGGAATTAGCGGGACGGAAGTAGGATGATTCTAAATTTTTGATTTGAGTTCGAGACGACTAAGAATAAGATTCCCTAATAGGCAATTCAAGTTATCAGTGAAGTGATTTCCCTGAAAATACCATGTGCCCAACTCTTCTCTTGATTAATTTACAACCGTAAATTCGTTGCTCTTATTTTTCTATTTGCTTTTATTTCTTGTTCTTATTTCAATTTCATCCCAACAAATCAACTTCTTTTCATCTTAGTCCGTATTGGATTCATTTACTCTACGCGTAACCATTGGTCCTTATGGAATCAATCATAAACGAATCCATCGTACTTAATTGTGCACTTGCAGTAGTTTAATCGGGTGAAAACATGATCTATCAAGTTTTTTGGCGCCGTTTCCAGGGAACATTTGGTTATCTTAGAGCATTGGGTCTTAGCATGTCTAAGGCATTCCTTTTTAGTTTGTTTAATCGTTTCTTTTTCTTCTTGTTTGTGTGCTTTCAGGTGCATGAACAGATCTTACACTAGGATCCAAAGACCAAGCAATCTCGTACCTCTTGAGCAGGAGCTTGGAAGACTAGAGAGACAAAAGAAGAAGGAGAAAGCACTTGAGGCTACGTATGAATATGAATTCGAGTTTGAGATGGATGATAACACGGATAATTTGCAAATTCAGGGTAATCCTCTACTTCCTGGAGTCCATCCAGAACAGGATCCACCTGCTGTGGGTAGAAGCAATGTTGCAGCTATGGGGCAGTAAGGCGTGAATCCGCCTTAATCGAGGCTGACCTTAGCGCACTACGCACCCCTGAGGAGTTCTATGCCAACCGAGCTGGGATCTGTCCACCTCCTATTTATAAGAGGGACTTTAAGATCAAGAATAGTCTCTTCAATTTGGTGCAATAAAACCAGTTCCATGGGTTACCAACCGAGAACCCAATGCGCCACTTGGACAGGTTTGAAGCCCTCTGCAGTACTATTCGAAGCAATGAGGTACCTAAAGATGCTTTGAAGTGCAGAATTTTCCATTTCTATCTTGCGGATAAAGCTATTAGATGGTTGACTGCTCTCGTACCTGGATCTCCCACCACTTGGGAAGAGACCAGAGCTGCTTTTCTGGGACATTTCTTCATCAAGTCCAGGTCTACCTACCTGAGAAATAAGATTGCAAGCTTCGGGCAAATTGCTACTGAGAGTTTCTATGAAGCCAGAGAAAGATTCATGGAGTACATGGTTGATTGTCCACATATGGATACACCGATATAAGCCTGCTGAATATCTTCTATGATGGAGTGGATGAACGGTACCAGAACGTCATGGAAACTGCTAGTAATAGCGATTTTATGACCAAGACAGTTGAGGAAGCCTACAATCTGATTGAGAACATGACAGCTAGCCAAACGAATCGTATGTTGGAGTATGATCGCGGTAGAAAAAGTTCAGCAGTTGACACTAAGAGGATTGATGATTTGCAGTCAAAGCTTGATGAGCTAATAAGAAGAGAGAAGAAAGGAGTACAATGATAACACTATTATTTTACTGCTTTTAGTTGAATTTTTACTTATTTATTTGCAGGTTTTTCAACGTCTTTTCGACCTCTAGAGGTAGTTTTCTTTTATTTGTGATTTTAAGACTAATCAGATTAAATCATCAAAAAGGATGGAGAAACATGCTAATTGGACCTCATTCATATTATCAAATAAGTTTTATTGACGGATCATGAAGACGGAAGCTTAAACATTTGAGTTTTGCATTTTACTAATCTAGACAGATTCTCAACATCAGAAAGATCGCCTTGAACGAAGTTGGAACTTTGAGTTAGCTTTCAAATGCAAGTTGTTCAAGCGAAGACATGTATGTCTCTCTCGAAAATGAAGCAAGTGGAGCAAGATTGAAGTTGTGATCGGGTGATGGAGTTTCCACCACCGGTCGAGTGCCAATTTTTGGCACACTCCGGTCACAGAGGCATTTTGTGGTTAAAGACAGATTTCTACTCATATCTTTTGGTTCGCTTAACCGATTTTGATTCCGCAAGAACCGACATAACCAAGGACGACCTAAGAAGCCTAGCATTATAAATAAATTTTTTAGCCTTTAGAATAGGGAGGGCCATGACATTTTACAGAATGTTACCGAGCCGTCAAAAGCTTAGCGTGATATTTTCTTTGTTCTTCAAGTTTCCAAGGATTCTTTGGAGAGATTATTCCATACTTTGTATAAAGAATATTTCCGTACTCTTGGTCTATTTAATGATTTTTTCCTCATTGATTGCTTGCTTTTTTCGTGCTCCATGTCTGAGTAGCTCATTAGTTAAGTCTCTAGGCTTCTCAAAGAGATCATGTTATCATGGGATGCTAGTATTTGATTAGGGATTCATATTTTCTTTGTCTCGGTTGATCTTTATGCATGATTACTCTACTTGCGCATCTAGTAGTCTATCCATAGGTAGATTTTTCATTCCAAAAGATTGTTAAATCACCTAAACTAAATATTTGACAAGCTGAGTTACAAGGAGGCTGCAAAAGTAGATTGCCTTGGCTCAGTGAACTTATCGAAACCTGTATCCATATAATGCATGTTTATGTATTTTAAGGTCGTACGAAAGTTGAAGTCCCTTGATATTTAAGCATACAATCCCAAACTTCGAAAGTGAAGAGGATCTAAATTAGTGTTTTCGAGTTCTAGACGTTGCTTAATTATAATCCCTTAACAAATCGGTTTTTTCTATGATGCATGATTCTCTGCGAGTGTCCCATGTGCCTAACGCTTTTTCCCATTTACTTAATTACTTTTATTTATTTTAAGTTGCTGTTTTTTACTTTTAAACTCACGAAACAACCTTTTATTTTCTGTTTTAGTTCAAATTGATCCTGAAATTCGTAGTATAAGATCGGAGTCCTCGTGGGATCGATAACCTGAAGTACTACAACTACGATGTTCAGTTGGAGCAGTAGTGTCTTTTGGGTGAAACTTGATACGCTATCACGCTTTCTAGCACCGTCGCCGGGGACTTGGTTCGTTACCTACGAACTTTTTGTTTTTATTTTCAGGTTTTATGCAAAGAAGATCATCTTTGGACGACCCACCTACAACCAATCCTCTCATTGACATTGAACGTACCCGAAGGAGACAAAAGAGGGAAAGATTACCTGCTATGGAAAATCCGAACAAAAATCCTCCTCTCGGACATCCACATCTTGTGGACAACCAAACCGTTCTCATTGAGCAAGGAGACATAGCTGCTGGGTCATGGACTTTTTGTCGCCCTTGCTGCCCTTCTTCCACCTCACGCCAACTTACCTGCTCTTGTAGAACTTCAAGGAGTCCAAGAAAACTCACAAGAACCTCTTGGTGCTACCCCCGTTCCATAAAACAAACCCTGAAGAGGAAAAACACTTGTTCGAGTGGATAACCCACAACAAATTCTAGCTGGGAATTTAGTTGGAGTACATCAACTCTCACAACTACTTCAAACCTTGATTAACCAAGGTTTACCTCAAAATCATCCCCCTCAACGACTCCTCAAAATCATCCTTGCCATCCTCAAATAATGGAGACTTCGATTCTTCTGATGCATTCTTCTTGGATATGAATCCAATTCATCCTCCATAACCTCAAAGGAATGATTTTCATATTAAACTTCTGATCATAGCCTTGGTGAAGCAAAATCAATTCCATTGACTGTCCACATAACATCTACTTGACCATATCTACACATTTGAAGAGATATGCAGTACTACATGTACAAATGGAGTTCCACCAAACTACTTTAAGCGTAAGCTTTTTACATTCTCACTAAATGATAAGGCTCTTAGATGGATGAAGTCGCTACCACCAAAATCCATCATCACATGGGACGAATACAAGGCTACCTTTCTGAACCGATTCTACACTAAGCTGAGATCGAGCTTCATTCGAAGCAAAATCTCAGGCTTTCAACAAGGACCTATATAATCCTTTTATGAAGCTTTAGAAAGATTCAAGAGGTACAAAAGATACTACCCAAACAATGATTTCGCTGAAGGAAATCTATGAAACATCTTCTACAATGGTATCGACCATAAGTACAAGCTTTCTCTACACACGACCAACAATGGAAGCTTTATGACCAAATTCATGCCTGAAGCCAAGCTTTTGATCGAGAACCTAGCTGCTAGTGACGTAAATAGTGTTCCTATTTATGATAAAAAAATGTGTGTGGATCCATCAATTCAATAGAAGCTGCGCAAATTTCATGATTAATGATGATGATTTCTCAACTACTAAAAGATAGATGAGGAGTTCATGTTGTCGAAACCATTGGAGAAAACGATAAAACTCCAAATATGGAGTATTTAGAAGATGGAGCAGAGGAGAATGAGGAAGAATTTAACAAAATTGGTGAAAATTTCAAGAACAAGGGATACAACCAAGGATACCAAAACAACTCAAATTTTTCCTACTGGAACACTAACGTAGAGAGCCCTCAAGATCAGTATTATCCACCTAAAAATGTCCAACAAGAATCTTCCTATCAGCCTAAGAAACAAACTTTTAACAAAGGGATGTACCAATTGAAGCAACCATTCACTTATCCTCAAGTCAATGCATCGAATCTGCAGGAGAGCAAGCTTGAGACAATTTAGAAGCAAATCTCTCAAGAGATGAAAACAAAACCACAAGTAAGTTAATGACAGGCTAGAAAACGTATATAATTAGCTTACAACAAAGTGTGATGCCATTTCTAGTCATGTCCATAAGCCTGAAGTTCAAATCAATCAAACAAGTGAAGCTGTCAAGAAATAGGAAAACCCGGAGAAATCCTTCTGCAAGGTCGCCAACTTAAAGGAAGCTAAGGAGTTCGTGTCCACTGATAAACACCTCTTCAAGACCTCAATTCTCAAGGAAAATCACCTTTGGATCGTTTACCAAACGAATATAAGAGAGCTTACTAGAAGAGACTCATGATGATTCATTTAGAGAAGATCGAATACCCAGGAAATTTCATCATTCCTTGCTCAATAAATAAAGTTATGATTGATGAAGTCTTATGTGATATTGGAGCTAATGTGAATATGATTTCAATTAAAATGGCTCTGGACTTAGGGCTCTCATACTTTTTACCATCTCGAATTCTCTCGAGTATGTTTATATGTGTACATCCACACCATATGGATTTTTGCCTGACCATCCGCGATTTTTGTCCGACCAGTTGGCGCAACAAGCACGACCAGTTCGTGCCAAAACTGGTCCCTGACCGGTCCCGAGAGGTAAGTACCTCAAATTTTAATTTTAGTGGTCCAAAACCTGGTTTTTAGCAAAACAAACTAATTTTCCCTAATATAATAAACCAATTTCGAAAAAAGGGAAGGAGAAACAAGAGTTTGGTTTTCACTTTAGTATTTTTGAATCTAAAATTTTTATAAATTCATCTCTTTCTCTTAAGAAAGTTTTAGAAGCTTAAGAACAAAATCTAAAAACCTTTAATCCTTTGTTCATTTGATAAAGTTTGGTTGATTTCAATTGAAGAATCTCATTTCTTTCTTCATTCAAGCATCAAGGTATGTTCTTACACTCTCTTTCTTTCTGGTCTTTGTTTTAAGTGTGTTTTAATGTTCTGGTCTTTTTGAACCTTTCATGCTTCTGGTTTGTTTGAAGACTTGTATGAAACGTTTTAAGGTCATAAGTGTGAACCTTTCTGGTTTGTTTAATCTTGGTTTTTGGTTCATGAAAAGATACAAATTCAGAACACACAGCAAAACAGATGGCAAATAATGTCATCACCAAATAGATCATGATAAAAGTTCAACATTGAAATCACTCACTACAAGACCATGATCTTACTGATATTTATTCTCAAGTCATTACAACCTCCATAGATAAGAACACACTACATCCACTAGTAAGATAGCAACCTAAAAATCAAATAGAAGCTCATAAGATAGCAACCTTCTTCTTCTTTTTATCACCATGATTCATATTTTGTAAGCCACTACCAAACTTATGAGACCAACAAACACCAACAACCATTTAGTAATGTCCTTTGACCTCTTGAGTTTGTCTTTCATGGCCATAGAATCTTCTTTTAAATCGTTAACAGCATCTTTTAGCACTCCCAACTCTGTTCTCATGGTGCTAAACTCAGATTCTTGAAATCTTAATTGTTGTACTGCATCTTCGATTTCTTCAAGCATTGCTTCTTCCACCCACTTAAACAAGTGATCCTATTAAATAGACAACCAGAAAATGTAAAAATTTTACTTCATCAAGGGCTTATCATCTTAGAAACTTACATCTTTTATAGATTTGCAGCGGTAGAATGAACGTCTTGGATTTTATTGAGTACCCAAGGTTAAGTTCAATACACCACATCCACACACGCATTTCACAAGAATTCCACTACCTCATTCGCTAATTTTTATGAGTTTGAAAAAGCCTACAAGAATAGAAACGAACATCACCTGAAGAAGAAGAAGAAAGACTATGAAATATGGACAATAAAAAGATACGATACTTGATTACTGCTGGATTTCAGAGCCGTCAATCTTCTTCCACTCATGTTTCGATTAAAATCGCAGAAAGAGAGAGATGAGAGATCAAAGTTTATGATTTGCAGATTTTAGATTTTAGGGTTCGATTATGGGGGATTACAGTTTTTCTGATTTAGGCAAAACACATTGTTTTCTTTAATTAACATCAGTTAACTGAGCTTAACGGTTGACTTAATCGGGGTTCATTTTTGCTTCTTCATAAGTTGAGGCTTTTTTGGTCTAAACCGGTAAGTTAGGGATTTAAATGGCAAGTTTCCCCTTTTTTACCTTGATTCTTAGAGATTTCCTTTAGAAAAGTTTGTTGGGTTCATGGACTACACTTAGAACATGTTAAATGGCTTGTTTCCACTAGATTTTGAAATTTCAAATTTTTATCCTGATAAAGGTCCATCGGATTTTTGTGATGAATCGAATGCACAGGAGGTTGAGGATCAATATGTACCACCCCCGCCATATGTTCCCAAGTCTTCATATCCTTCTAGACCCTGTCAAAAGATGAAGGAAAGCGAGTACGAAAAGCTGAAGAATCTAGTTGGTGAATTACACGTACGATTGCCTTTTGTTGAAGCAGTCAAGATGGTACCTTCTCTTAAGAGGTACATGAAGGAGATTCTTTCAGATCGTATGACATTAAAGCATGGTGTATCAGTTCTTACTGTGGAGTGTAGCGCGGTCCTTCAGAACATCACACTGGAGAAACACGAGGATCCTGGTCCTTTCGTATTGCCTTGCAAGATTGGATCGCTTACCTTTGAGTGATGTCTCTGCGATTCGGGGTCAGGAGTTAGTGTGATGCCACTGTTGGTATCACATCGTTTGAATTTGACTAACTCTAAACCCACGAAAATGTCCTTGGTGCTTGCAGATAGATCCATTCGAAGACCGGTGGGTATTCTAGACAACATTCCTGTAGGAGTTCGAGAGGGGATGTGTTTTCACAAACTTTATAGTCTTGGAGCATGAAGAAGAACCCACTAATCCTATTATTTTGGGAAGACCGTTCTTATCTACTGCTAGAGCCATGATTGATGTGCAGAACGGTCAAATAGATATCCGACTTGGGAAGTTGACTATGAAGTTCAACATCGAGAAATCCATGAAGAAGCCTACCATTGATGGGCACACGTTTTGGGTCGATACACTTGCTGATGTAATGGAAGACTCTGCTGAAGATCTCTACACTGAGGATCCATTACAGGTAGCCTTAATTGAGATTGAAGGTGAGTATGGGTTTTTGGATGCAGGTACTTCTAAGGTTGTTGAATTGTTGGACTCAACACCTACTACTGAGAAGCAGGTCGCTTTTATCAAGCTCGAAGAGCCATCACCTGGAACTTCTACATCATTAGAGGTGAGTTCGAGTGCTGATTAGAGCGAGCTGAAAGCTCCAAAAGTCGAGCTCAAGCCACTCCCTGTAGGACTAAGGTATGTTTTCTTAGGTCGTAACTCTACATATCCTGTAATTTTCAATGCTAATCTGAACAATGCTGAGACCACCTTGCTTCTTTCAAAGTTAAGGAAGTATAGAAAAGCGTTGGGATATTCTTTGGATGATATTACAGGTATTTCTCCTGATCTCTGCATGTATAGGATCCACTAGGAGGATGAATCCAAAACTTCCATCAAACATCAAAGGAGATCCAATCCTAAGTTGATGAAAGTTGTCAAGAAGGAGATTCTAAAACTTTTGAGTGCAAGTGTCATCTATCCCATTTCTGACAGCACATGGGTGAGTCTGGTACATGTTGTACCAAAGAAAGGTGGAAACACTGTCATCACTAATGAGAAGAATGAGCTCATTCCCACCAGGACTATCACAGACCACAAGATGTGCATTGATTACATGAAGCTGAACTCGGCCATGAGAAAGGATCATTTTCTGCTTCCTTTTATTGATCAAATATTGGAAAGACTTTCTAACCATCCATATTACTGTTTTCTTGATGGCTATTCGGGTTTCTTTCAGATTCCCATCCATCTGGCAGACCACGAAAAGACTACATTCACATGTCCATATGGGACATATGCTTATCGGAGAATGCCATTCGGATTCTGCAATGCACCTGCGACTTTCCAGCGACGCATGATGCCTATC
The DNA here is from genome assembly GCA_900406275.1 of Anastatica hierochuntica. Taxonomy (NCBI): domain Eukaryota; kingdom Viridiplantae; phylum Streptophyta; class Magnoliopsida; order Brassicales; family Brassicaceae; genus Anastatica; species Anastatica hierochuntica. The sequence continues at coordinate 17,881 of OVAN01000294.1, read as the reverse complement.
TTCATTGACTTGATCGAAGATATCATGGAAGTATTCATGGATGACTTTTCTATTTATGGTTCTTCGTTTTCTAACTGCTTGTCTAACCTTTGCAGGATTTTAGAACAATGTGAAGAGAAACACTTGATTTTGAATTGGGAGAAATATCATTTTATGGTGCAAGATGGGATTCTGCTTGTCCATCGAAACTCTGAGAGAGAGATCGAAGTTGATAAAGCCAAGGTCGAAGTGATGATGAGCCTGCAACCTCCTACTTCCATCAAGGATGTCCACAGGTTTCTCGGACATGTAGGATTCTACAGACGGTTCATCAAGGATTTTTCCAAGATAGCTAGACCCATGACTTGATTTCTCTGTAAGGATGTTAAATTTAATTTTGATACAGACTGTTTGTTAGCTTTTCAGACAATCAAAGAAGTACTAGTGAGCGTTCCAATTGTGCAGCCACTGGATTGGGATTTACCTTTCGAGATAATGTGTGACGCCAGTGACTACGCGGTAGGAGCAGTGTTGGGTCAGAGATAGGACAAGAAGCTCCATGTGATCTACTATGCCAACAGAACACTTGATGACAATCAGATCAAGTATGCTACTACGGAGAAGGAGCTTCTAGCTGTGGTTTACGCATTCGAGAAGTTTAGGCAGTACCTGGTGAGATCGAAAGTCATTGTTCACATTGATCATGCAGCTTTGAGGTAACATATGTCTAAGAAAGATGTTAAACCGAGACTGTTGAGATGGATTTTTCTTTTGCATGAATTTGATTTAGAGATTCGTGATAAGCATGGTATCAAGAATAGTGTTGCAAACCATTTCTCTTGATTGTGAGTGGAAGCTGATACACTACTCGATGATACTCTCCCTAAGGAGAATGTCTATATGGTTGCCTTGCTGGAGGATGAGTACATGGATAATGTTGATTGTTTTGCCATTAGAAAAATTCACGATGAAATGCTTTGGTTTGCAGATTTTGTGAATTTTCTGAGAGTAGAAGTGGAGCCACCAAATTTCGCAAGTTGTGCAAAGAAGAAGTTCGTCAGAGATGTCAGACATTATTTCTGGGATGATCTTTTTCTCTACAAGAGATGTGCTGATGGAATTTTTAGCAGGTGTATTCCATTGTCTGAAGTGCAAGGTATTATGTATCACTGCCATGGTCCTGAATATACAGGACATTTTGCTACTTTCAAAATTGTTTCGAAAGTGTTGCATGCAGGATTTTGGTGGTCAACACTCTTCAAGGACGCCCATGATTACGTCTCTAAGTGTGATGCTTGTTTGAGAAAAGGCAACATCAGTAAGTAGAATGAGATGCCTCAGAACTTCATCTTGGAAGTAGAGGTTTTTGACAGATGGGGTATTGATTTAATGGGACCTTTCCCATCGTCTTATTGAAATAAATACATTTTGGTTGCAGTTGATTATGTCTCTAAGTGGGTTGAGGCACTGGCCAACCCCTCTCATGACGCCATAGTGGTCCTAAAGATGTTCAAATCTGTGATTTACCCTCGCTTTGGTTTGCCAAGAGTGGTAATAAGTGATGGAGGATCCCATTTTATCAACAAGTTGTTTGAGAATTTGCTGAAGAAGCATGAAGTTAGACACAAGGTAGCCACGCCTTATCATCCACAAACAAGTGGACAAGTTGAGATTTCCAACAGGGAAATCAAGGGAATCTTGGAAAAGACCGTAGGCAAAACGCGAAAAGATTGAGCTATGAAGTTAGATGATGCGTTATGGCCATATCGCACCGCCTACAAGACACCACTCGACACTACACCGTTTCATTTTGTGTATGGGAAGGCATGTGATTTTCCTGTTGGACTCAAGTACTAGGGACTTTGGGCTACAAAGTTGATGAACTTCGACATCAAGCTTGCAGCTGAGAAGCGGATGATTCAACTCAATGAACTTGAAGAGATACGCTTGACTGTTTACGAGTACACAAGAATCCAAAAGGAAATGACAAAAGCATTCCATGATAGGAGGATCATCCACGTCATTTCGCTGCAGGAGATCAGGTACTTTTTTAACTTACATTTGTGATTGTTTCCAGGAAAGCTCAAATCGCGTTGGTCGGTACCATTTCTAATTGATGAGGTTCGACCATATGGAGTTGTTGTTCTTGATGACAATGGGAGGAAATTCACTGTCAATGGCCAGAGACTTAAGCCATACATTGCAGACGAGCCATCCGAGGAAAGAATGCGATTTCTTCTAAAGGATCCACCTGCCATCTGATCACATTACAGTCAAGCTCGAGACATTAAACAAGCGTTAAGTGGAAGGCAACACACTAGGTAGTTTTCTTTTTCATTTTTAGCTAGTTTTATAGTTTTCTTCGCCTTTTTGTTTTGGTTTTTTGTCCTTTTAACGTTTTCTGTGTTTTTAGCTTTCATATTGTAGAAAACAGGACCACCCAGACAAAAAGACAAGAATTGATCGACCCTTGTCCCAAAATTGATCAATCCTTGTCCCGATTACACAACATATATCGCTACTATCTAATGTATGAGCTCATTATTTTCTTTCAAAACAAAAACATAAAAAAATCACCCTAGATTTTGATTTTTTTTCAATTCTTCACGGATCTGAGTTGTTTTTGAGTCTAAATTCAAGAGAATTTCATCCTCTATCTCTTTATCCGAACAGATTTTGCAAAATCGAAAGTATGTGTCCACAATCTCTACTAGTAGATTTTTCGGAGAAATTTGGGAACTTTTGGTTTCTTGAAATTTGATCAATGTTTGGTGCTTGAATGATCTTATACACATGTTCTAAGATGTTTAGCAGTAGGAATGAACCTAGATTTAGCGTTTTAAGGATTAAACTTGGTGATTTTGTGAATTCGCGTTTCGTATGCAAGATTTTTGCCAAGATGCTTGTTCTTCATGATTTGCCTTGGGTATTGATGATTTTATTCTTTTATGGCATCTCTATCATTGATTACCACATGTTTTAATGATTGGTTTCGATAAATTGATTATTTTCACTTGAACTTGAAACGAAAATTGGACATATTTGATGTTGTTCCTGCTTTGATGAGTGATTTGATGCATGCTCTTCGTATTTATGACCTTGATTTTCGTAGGAACATTACTCTTCGAATTAGAGTGAATGATTTTCGTGTTGGTATCGTTTTGATTTGGATACTAATTTGGTTTCCAAGTGTTTATTTCTGTAGGTTATGGGTAGACGAAAGATAGGAGAGGTTCCAAAGATGCAGAATCCATTTAGCTCCCTTCTACACCATCATTTCAAGAGGAGCGATCATACACATCCTTCCAATCTTCATGTTAGTCAAGAATGGGACCAATATGACTCACAGTTTCTAGAGGAGTTGGGACACATCACATTCCCGATGACTCGAGTCGTTGATGACGACCTCCTGGAGGCGTTTGGTATTAGGCAGGACTTTTATGCTCTTTTTGATAGGATGAGACTCTGAGGCTTGTTGGAGCTTCAGGAGCATGTTTACCCTAAGCTATGTCAGGAGTTTCTGGCCTCTGCACGTTGCGTCTATCCGGATTTGGACAACCCGATGGCTGACCAAAGCACATTCTCCTTCATTGTGTAGGGTCAGTTTCATTCTATCTCTCTCATGGACTTAGCTAGAGTTTTTGGTTTTGCACAGGGTTGAGGTACTTAGGTACCAACTTTGTCGAGGTCCAGTGAGTTATGGGACTTTATTGCTGCTGGGCAATTTGTCTCTCGGAGCGCGAAGCAGTCGCGTATCCGCAGTCCTGTTCTTCGCCTTGCAGCCAAGGTACTGAGCTCGCACATCTACGCCAAGTCTATTCTGGCTATTGTGACCAACGACGAGTTGGGTCTTCTTTTTATTGGCGTTGGACATACATGGGACTTGGCACCTCAGATCCGTTATGTGGCGGCTATGGATTTGAATATAGATGTAGTGGTTGCTAACAAGTTTGCCTTCTTCAAGGTGATGGCTTTTGAGAAGAAGTCTTTTGCTGCGGGTTCTAATATTACCCGACTTTTCCGTTTCGTCAACTTCGACTTCACTGGTCATCAGAGAGTAGAGTTCAAGCTCCCCAAGAAGGTGGGGATACAGCGAGACGAATAACCTCTTTATGCTTTCCTCGATGGGAAGCATCTCATTGACTGCGCCATTCTAGCTTTCCCCTGGAAGAATTTATTGACAGCTCGAGACCGTTCAACTAATACTTCCAAGATAGCCAGCAGAGGTCTCTCTACATCGAGCTGCCATGCCCAGACTTAACATCTCTAACTGATTCATCGGGAGTTGAGTTTCTACATCCTACGGAGCGTCTTTGTCCCTGTCCCTCTTCTTTCAAGAAGGGTTCTTCAGGTCCTGCTGGGGACCGTATTGCTGATGATGCTGATTATGAGGCTCATATGCCTCCACCTGCTGCACCTACTGATCCTGAGATCGTGGAGCTGTTTCCGGAGGATTTCAGTGCCTATGAGCTTGACCCACCATTGCGTCCTTCTGCTACTGCTGCAGAGTTCAGAGCTTGGACCATTCAGAGTCATCTGAGGACGAGCTCTTTCATGCTGAATTTCGCTAGAGGACTCTCCAGGATAGGGAGGTTACTTTCTTGTTCTCCTAGCAGGTTTGTTCGTGATGATGCTATTAGGCACAGAGCGCCACATGTTCCTGTAGCTGTTGCAGATGATGATAACGAGGAGACTGAGAGTGAGGAGTTTGATGAGGAGGAGACTCAGGAGACTTGCGCGGCTCTTGCGCGAGAGGAGGCCAGGCGGAGCGAGGAGCGCTCTAAGAGGAGACCAGACTACGACTCTGGAAATGCAGGCAGGCGCCCTAGAGCCAGACCCGGACAGAGGCCTAGCACTTCTAGAGCAACTCAGTAGTTCTCTTTCCTTTTCTTTTAATTTCTGTTTAATTTTTGTTTTCTTTGTATTGTTATTTTTATTTGCTACTTATCCCTTCCTTGGATTTGTTTCACACGAAGACGGTGTGAGATAAGTCTGGGGGAGGTTACTTATGTTTTCTTTTTCTTTTGGTGTGATGTTTGAGTCATTTTGATGTTTTTACTAAGTCATTTATGGATTGTTTGTGCTTTATGATTACTTCAGACTATTATCTCTGCGCATTGCACTTTATTCATATTCTCATTGACCATTTCATTTGGGATTTTAGCGCAGGCAAACCGGAATAACTCATGATCAAACTCCCCACCAGAAATCTCTGGAACTCAAACTTTTGTCTAAAGTGTTATTAACTATATTTTATTTGGCCTACTAATGAACTTAATTGCGTTAATCGAGGATCTTGAAATCAGGAATCAAAAACATCATTCAAGATTACATCCCCATTTTTCTACCATTTTTTTCGGTAATCTTGTGTGACCAGACGCATCTTTAGTCTGACACCACACCCTTATCTTATCTCCTTGAATCTCCATGCATTTATTTTTGATCTTATGTGCACACATGTGTAAAAACAATGGATAGAATAGGGTAGACATGATCCTTCTAATTGTTTAGGTAGGATTGAACAATTTAGGTGGTTTAGACATAGTCCTGAGTGTCTGATTTCTCGGTGTTGGGTGCTTTGGAGGTTTAGATAGATATGTTGCATTTCTTTATGTTGTATAGGTGTTTTAAAAATTAAAAACGTCATTGATATGCTAATTTCTACCAAATTTTCGTTCTATGAAAAAAAAAATCGAAAATTACTTTCTTTTTCTTCATATCTAGTTTAGAAATTAGCATTTGCATATTATTTTGTTGGTTGAATTCACCCCGAAGTTTGCACGTATTCGGTTACTTTTGATTGGTGGTTTATACTTGGGTAGTTAGGGGACATGGATATCAATATACTCTTTCTCTCCTACGATTTTGCATAATGTCTTGAATTCTGACACAGTTTTTGATACCCGAAACACTCTAAGTCTCACCACTAAAAGCCTTGAATAGCTTGCCTAATTTCCTGATTATGAGTTCTTTGGTGAAAAAGTTTCACGCCTATCTTGAATGAATGTTGAGAGTTATTAACATGGATGTTGAGTTTGCAGGTTCAGATTTTAGAGTATGGATGGGCTTGGGAGGTCATGCAACGATTCTTGGGGAGAATGTTCTAACTGTTATGAGTTTATATGGTTAGCGAAAGTAGTGCAGAATAAGGTAGTGCAGAGTAAGGTTTTGAGAGTAATCTTGTTTCCTTTATTTGAGGAGAAGAAAAGATTCAAGTCTAGGGGATTTGATGTATTAGTATTTTAGTGGTTTTTTTTACGGTTTTTACTCGAGATTTATGGTTTTTAGTATGTGTTCGGATCTCTTTGGCGCGGATTTGTGTTCTTTAGTATTTTTTACAGGAATCCATCTTTTATTTGCGGAAAGATTGCATTTTGGATGGATTTCAAGCATCCAAGGAAGTTTTCTTGAAGGCTAAAATATCCAAGCAAATGGACAAGGATCGATCGATCGATCAATCAATCCCTGTCCCGTTTCTCGAACCGATTTTATGAAGAGCCAAACCGAACTTATCTTGAACCGGATTTCATAACTAAAACATAAACTCGTGTTTCCTGTATCATTATGCTATTTTTCTGAGTTTTTGAGAGCAAGAGAGAGATTTGTAGGAGAAGAATCATCTTCCGTACTTCGAATCTGAGAAGAATTCTGAATCTTACTCTTTATTTTTATATCAATAATATGATGTCTCTCTTTGATTTGATTTGTGTTGCTTCTCTGATCATGAGTGAGTAGTTTATTTGTTGGGTTTATGGTTCTCGTATAGAGATTCATGAATTGTTGACATAGAATTGTATTATTAGGGATATTATCAATTGGATCTTCATCTAGGATTGTTCGTAATGCATGAAACTAAACTGATCACTTAGTTTTGGATCTTAGGTTGTTTAATACCTGGAAAGTGTTTGTTTAAATGACTGAAAGAAATGCCTGAAAGAATCCTTAATGAGTAATTCACCTTAAGCTAATGGAAGTTGATGTTTAAGTCAATTGTGAATCTATTAATGCATGATTATAATCTGAGAGTCAACGGAAGTTAGTCTCGAGGTTTCTAATACATAGCGAATTGATACTACGAAAGTAGATCAGTTCTGTATTAGTGTTTGAGTTCAAGACGGTTTAAAACATGTTCCCTAGTCAATAATTTGAGTCCTCAATGAAATGTTTCCCTGAGAATATCCAATGCCCAACTCTTCTTTGATTGATTTACAACCTCGTTGTTACTTGCTTGCTTACTTTGCTTTCTGAATTTCGATTTATTGCATCTCTTACAAGAAATATTTTTCACTTTAGCCTGCTATTTGATCTGAATACGTGCTACCTTTGGTCTCTGTGGATTCGATCCCGAACCACTACATCGTACTTTCTGTGCTATTGTAGTGTTATCTTGGGCAAAAACCTGAGCTATTAGAACACATGAAAAAGGGGGAAGACTTCGGGTTCTAAATTCTAGAGGAAAAAGAAATAAGGCCTAGAGGAGCAAATGGTCACAAGGAGGAAGGCGAGACAGTAACACAAAGGAAAAATGAAGAGAAGAAAGAGGAAATTTAAGGCATTTCTTTAATCGGAGTCAAAGCAGATATTTTAAATTTTAAAAGGAATGGAGATAACTTTTATGAGGGAACCAAGGCAAGAATCTGTCTAAAAATGGGAGACATCTTCTTCAAAGGGTGTCACGAAACGAAAAAGGGAAAGGTCCCATCGAATAGCGGAAATGGAAAAGACCACTTTTTTAAAAAGAGATTAGTCACTACACGAAGCTAAAACAATTTAAAGATTGCCAAACAGGCCACACATTCTCGAATTTGAGCTTGATGGTAGATCTCAGCCATGGAGGCAACTATCTTTACCAAGTTCATCGAGAGAGAGATTCACTGTACAATCTTGTTTCACTTAGAACATAACAATGAATCGAGAACTTTGTATCTAAAACACTTCTTTATTGCTCAAGGAAAATTAAGCTCAAAAACCTTAAGCCTCAATGTTAAAACAAAAGCTCTCAAAAACCTAAAAACTAGAACGATCAATATATATAGCAAACACAAAGCTAAAATCCTAACAAGACTAGGAAACTCTTTTTCCTTTTAATAACGACCAAAGCTTTCTAAACCAAAATCCATCTTCTCGGTTTGATTAACTACTAAACCATTGCTCGGTTTAGTGTGTCTTGGTTACTTGCTCCTTAAGCAAGTGCTTTTGATTTCAAGATTACTCCAACATTCTCCTCCTTAATGTTGAAATCTTCTAACTCCAAAAACTTCAGTCCAATCAAGTCTCTCATTTCCTTGAATTTTATTCGTCCTAATGGGTTTGTCAGGATGTCCGTCTTTAGTTCATCTCCTGAAATATGCTCTACCTCAATACGCCCATCTTCTACACACTCTCTTATAAAGTGATATCTAGTGTGTATGTGATTGCTTCTTCCGTGAAACACTGAGTTCTTTGTGAGGGCACTAGCTGATTGATTGTCAATTCGAATGAATGACCTTTCGCAGGGAGCATCCAAAATCTCCCAGATCGCCTACCTGGTTGCCTCAGTTCCTGCTATAAACTCTACTTCGCAGGATGATAAAGCCACATTATCTTGCTTTTGTGAACTCCATGAAATCGGACCCTCTCCAAAATAGAAAATATATCCCGTGGTACTCCTCCCATCATCAGGGTCTATATTGTGACTACTGTCACCATAACCCACCAATCTTGTCGCTAGTTCATTCGTCCTTTTGAAAGATAGACCGAGATTGATAGTACCACGTATGTATTTCAAGCACTGTTTTAATGCAACTCCATGTGACTCCTTTGGATTCTGCATATACCTGCTTAAGACACCAACCCAAAATGAGAGATCCGGTCTCGTATGAAGCAGATATCTCAAACAACCACTGTTCCTTCTACAGCTAGTGGAACCGATGCTCTTTTCTTTCTCAGACTTAGATAATTTCAAGCCTGCTTCCATAGGTGTTTGCGATGGATTACACTTAAGCATATCTGCTTCCTCGAGAATTCTTTCTGTGTATCTCCTTTGATTAAGCGTGACTCCTTCCTTATGTTGATGAACCTCGATCTCAAGGTAATAGGTAAGCCTTCCCAAATCACTCATCTCAAATTTCAAAGCCATTTCTCTCTTGAAGTCTTCAATAATTTCTGGACCAGTTCCTGAAACAAACAAGTCATCAACATAAACTGCGACCAACAATGTTTCTTGTTTTACCTTTTTCCGATAAATAGATGGTTCCTTTGAACATCTTCTGAAGTGAAGTTCTTTTAGCGTTTGATTCAACTTTTCATTCCATGCTCTCGGAGCTTGCTTTAAGTCGTACAAGGCTTTCTTTAGTTTATAGACTTTACTCTCGCACCATTCTACTTCAAACCCTTCCGGTTGGGAGACAAATACCGTTTCTTTGAGATCCCCATAAAGAAAATCTGTCTTTACGTCTAGATGGTGGATCTCCCATCCCTTTGAAGCTGTGATATTAATGAGAAAACGGATTATCTCCATTCTTGCTACCGGAGCAAAAACTTCTTCATAATCAATTCCTTGTTTTTGTACATATCCATTCGCAACTAGTCTAATCTTATGCTTGTTTATGTTGCCATCTGAGTTTCTTTTAAGCTTAAAAACCCACTTAAGTCCTATTGGTTTCACTTCTAGAGGAAGGTGAACAAAGTTCCATGTGTTTTTTTTTCACGATTGATCGCACCTCATCATCACATGCAGCTAGCCACTCTCGAGAGTCTTTCGCTTCATGATAATTCTTGGGCTCATCGTTAATGCTCATAAGTAAATATTCCACATCTTCCTCTGCCAACAAAATATAGTCCTTGAGGTGCTTTGGTTGGCTTCTTACTCGTTGTGATCTTCTAAGGTTTGAATCATTATGATCATGACCGGCACTAGCGACTACATGCTCTATTTCGTCTTCACGGAGGAGCTTTCACTTTCTTCTTCAACCTCTTCTTCTTGAGTCGTGGTTCTATCATCATTCAGCTCGTGACTGTGATTGTCCGGAGGAGCCTCAATCTGGTTTTGCGGTTCAACAATGATCCCATGGTTTCCATATTTTCTGGTGAGTATCGTGAAGCTCTCGTCTCTTCTCTGCTCCTCCGTGTTTTGTTTCTAGGTCCATCTTTTCTCCTCATCAAAAATAACGTCTCGGCTAACAACAATTTTCTGCGTTCTTGGATCAAATAATCGGTATGCTTTGGACCTGGTTCAATTCCCAAATGTACCAAGCGTCGTTATCTGTCATCAAGTTTCTTAAGGTGCGGTCCATATATCTTAGCATATGCGGTGCATCCAAAGACGTGGATATGCCCAAGATTTGGTTTCTTTTCTCGAAGGAGTTCGTAAGGAGTTTTGTCTCGGATTACTCTTGTGGCTATCCTATTTAGTAGATATGTAGAGTGTCGTACAACATCTCCCCATAAATAGTTTGGCATGTCCATATGTTTTAGTATGATTCTTGTCATCTCCATCAAGGTTTCTATTTCGTCGTTCCACAACTCCGTTTTGTTGTGGTGTGTATGGAGCCGTCAAGTGTCTTTGTATGCCTTATTTTTCGCAGAAGCTATTGAATTCATGAGACACGAATTCTCCTCCTCTATCTCTTCTGAAAGTCTTTATCTTTTCTCTAGTGCTTTGTTCGGCCAAACCTTTAAAGCCTCTGAACTTTTCAAATGCATCACTCTTGTCTCTTAAGAGTATAGTCCACATATATCTTGAGTAGTTGTCTATAAAAACGTAAATATATTTATTTCCGGCCTTCGTGCTAGGAGAGATTGGACAATAAAGGTCTCCAAGTACAAGCTCAAGTTCCTTGGATGCATGATATAGCATTGCTTGTGGAAAGCTCTTTCTCGCTTGCTTTCCTAAGAGGCAAGAACCGCAAATTGTCTTCTCATGCTTAACGTTAGGGATCCCCTCCACGAGATCTCTATGCACAATTGACTTCATTGTCTCGAAGTTAATGTGTCCCAAGCGTGAACGCCATCGGTTAGTTTCACACGTTGTCTGTGTTATCAAGCACGCATCATTCTTGTAGCCCAAGTTTACTTTGTACAACCGGTTTTTGGACCTGTTTGTTTTGACGATAAGCTTGCCTTCGATGTCATACATGGTCAGAAGATCTCCCTTCATTTGTATGTCACAACCACACTCAGTTGCTTGTCCTAAACAGATTATATTGCTTCTCAAATCTGGGATGTAATACACATCTGCAATAGTCCTTGCTTCTCCGTTCATGTCCCTAATCTTGATGGTTCCTTTTCCTTTGATATCAATGCGGGAATCGTCACCAAATCTCACTTTTCCAGTAATAGTTTTATCTATCTTAATGAAATAGCTACGATTTCCTGTCATATGATTGCTAGCTCCATTGTCGAGATACCAAACTGATTCACCACCAACACTTGTTTCGTATTTACTGGGAACCACCTTTTCTTCGTTTAAGTAAACTATCTCATGAATCATTAATTCATCTGCATTCCCGGTGTCTTTTGTCTCTGTTTCTTGTGCCTCCAGAAGCTTGAGTAACCTATCAGGACATTTAGAAGCGTAGTGACCATATTTGTCACAGCGAAAACACTCAACTTCAGAGAGGTCTCTTGCTACATTGTTCCTACCGCAGCCTCTTCCTCTAAATCTTCCTCCGCGGCCTCTTCCTCTATAACTTCATTGTAGTTGTAGCTTTGTTGAGTGTCGTTCTGTTGTGTCGATTGTTTTTGAGAATCAGAGTTGGCGTACATCAACTTTGTTTGGCCATCGTGTGATTCATCATCTTCCGAGATACGTTCCTCGTAGGTTTTCAGCCTTCCTACAATATCTTCAAAGCTAGTGACTTTAAGATCTAAAACTTGCTCCAACGACGCAACAATATGAATGTACTTTTTGCGCGGAAGGCACTTTAGAAACTTCTTAACAAGTTTAGATTCTTCAGTTTTTTCTCCAAGTGCTACAGNCCCCCCCCCCCCCACAAACTCATCGATCTTCTCACTTTCTTTCATCTTGAGTCTATCAAATTTAGCCATAAGAGTTTATAATCTTGCTTCCTTTACTCGTTCAGCTCCAACATGACGATCCTTGATAGCATCCCATATCTTCTTAGCAGAGTTTAGTTCACCAACTTAAAGGATTAGAGATTCTGAAATCGATTGAAATAGCAATGCCTTTGCTAAATCATTGTCATCATCATCGGTGTCTTCTGTTTTGATCACGTCCCATACGTGATTTACCCTCAGTATGGTCTTCATCCGTATGGACCATACGGTATAGTTACTTGAATCAAGCATCGGGCACTTTATTGAGGATGGTCCTCCATCCTTCTTTTTCTTTGCCGTAGATGTTGATGTCGTTGTAGTTATATCTCCCATGGTGTATGAAGATAAACTAAGTCTCTAGTCTCTTTGTGAAATAGAGAAACAAGAATAGAGTCCCCTCCCTTTTCGATTAAAAGATTTTTTTCAAAGAAAACTTTTGATCGATCTTCTCTCTGGTGCTCTGATACCAATTCTTGTTTCACTTAGAACAGAACAATGAATCGAGAACTCTGTATCTAAGACACTTCTTTATTGCTCAAGGAAAAATAAGCTCAAAAATCTTAAGCCTCAATGTTAAAACAAAAGCTCTCAAAAACCTAAAAACTAGAACGATCAATATATATAGCAAACACAAAGCTAAAATCCCAACAAGACTAGGAAACTCTTTTTCCTTTTAATAACGACCAAATCTTTCTAAACAAAAATTCAGCTTCTCGGTTTGATTAACTACTAAACCATTGCTCGGTTTAGTGTGTCTCGGTTACTTGCTCCTTAAGCAAGTGCTTTTGATTTCAAGATTACTCCAACATACAAAACCCTTGATTCATCTGTCGTCGTCTTTAATTTTTTTATAGGCATTTTAGAATTCATATGTGAAATGCTTCCAATTAGTGATTTGTGCATATGAATTTCGGAAAACAAAAGGATTTGTATATACATATGATTGTTAAGCTATAAACTAGAAAAATATTTTAAATTGATTCATGATCTTCACTTCACATGAGCTGATTTATGATTAGTTTAATTGCTTCTCCTGTTTTCATGTTTAATATAAGAAGAATGGTATATTTCCCCTCGAAGTTTCTTTTGCATTTTATTTTGCTAATGTTTACTTGAAGCAAACATTAAGTAACCCAATAAGTTTCAAGTCCTTAACTTTATCCGTGATGAAGTTGTAGAAGCTCGAGTAAGGAGAAAAAGAGCAGGAGAGAAGCGTTAGAGAAGCTGACGGAGAGATCAAAAGAATCTAAACCCAAGTCAGGAAATCAAAATAAAGAGAAAGAGCTAGAGAGTGAACTATTTCCTCTTCTCCTTCCACCTCAACAAAAAAACCTTTGGACCTGTTGTTGAAGCAAACTTGGTGCAATAACTTTTCCACTAATCTCTCTTCATCTGAAACCCTCTAAAAAAAGAAGTGAAATTAAACCAAATCTGATTAACACATAAACCACCACTCTCCTGCTCTAAGCAAAATTCTTATATCAAAAACCATTCCCTTGCTTCTTCTTTAAGTAATTTCTCATTAAACTCTCCATCACTCTTCCATCCAACACATCCAAATCCCTATGCGTAAATTTCTTCATAAATCGTTCTTTCGTTAAGAGCAAAATCCTTTTCTATGACACCACTATGATTGGTCAATAAAAATTCTCAAATCTGTTCTCTTTTCTTGGTGCTTAATAACGATGAAGGAGGACTGAGTAAAACATTTTTCTTTGGTTCTCAAATAAAAAAGAAGGTTAATATTTTCTTTCTTTCAAAAGATATTAAAAACTAATCCATTTTTATTTAATCAACCAAAATAAAGTTACTGTTGAGTCAAAATTACACAGCTGACTCATCATCTCAATTAGCAAAATTAACGGCAAAACTAACGGCATGTCGTTTCAGGTATGACTTAGCTAGACTTTCATAAGTTTGGGTATAACAATTTGAATAATCTCGATTTGGGGTTTTTATATGCACTCTCTTTTTATTCGGGTATGAATTTTCACACTTCTTTAATGCTAGGGGATGAATTGACCACCGCAAGGGCCGTTCAGAAGACTATTTAACTGGAACTGAAAAATCGAACTGAATTTTTTTTAAAATCTACTATATTTAGAGAACCGAAAGTATCAAACCGATTCGAAATAAGAATCCCGAATGTTGGTGGTGGGTTTGATACCCACACTATGTCTAATCCATTTCCAATATAAGCCCAAAAGTATAAAAATCCAAAGTCCATTTCAGATTAATAAGGAGTAAAAGGTCCATCAAGGCAATTGGGCCTTAGCCGGAGGTGAAAGCCCATTCCCAAAAGATGTGACATCATCATTGTACACGTCAGCACGAGGTACAAGAAAAGACACTAGAGTCCAAACCTCTGACACAAGCAAGCGCGTGACAGTCTGCAGTGGCGGCCTTGTGGCAGATTGCGTTTTCCGAGAGCTCGATGTACGACGAAGTTGACTAAGTCAGACATAGAAAAGACAGGATAATCAACTTAGTCAGACTAAATTTCTGCAAAGATTAGGCAAGTTACGAGGAGGGCTAACCTCGTATCAAATTGGAAGGTGGCAGAATGAGAAGACTCGTCATCAATGGCCCTGGAGCTACAAATTAGACATTTCGATGAAACACCAAGATACGAGACATACTGATCCCAACGGTGGTATAGCAAACCGAGGTGTCATGGGAGCACACTAGGAAAATGGAATTGGTGGAAAAAACTCCTATATAAAATGGAGAATTCGGCAAAGGAAAGCCAAGTCATTCTAAGAAATAAAAACCATACAAAAAGATCTAGAGAGAACTTAGAAGTCCTTATCAAATAACTATCTTTGAAATACCCAAACTCTCTTGTTGTTACATTGATCAAATAAATCCAATATAATGAGATTCTCCGACCTTCATTATGCCACGATATCATACTTCTCTTTTCTTTTCCACATCAGCCTATACTCTTTGTCTTTTAGCACGAGCCCGTTTCCACCTTCATCATTTGGCGCTATCTATGGGGACATCTCAGGAGATCTCTCTACCCAAGGAGTCATTTGGCAATGCCCGAGAAAGTTTCAAAACTGCAGCATAACCAACCTAGGGTGCTAAGGTCCAACCCGAGCCATCCACCCCTCCCAACTCCGGCTCAAACCCCTCTCGCAAGAGTCACCACTCCACCACCGACTAACAGTTAAACACCACCCAACACACTTAACGCTCCTAGCACCACAATGAAGATTACGGCCTTTGGCTCCCAACCCTCACAAAGCACGAGCTTTCGAACTTCGGCGTCTAGAATTTCAGAGGTTGCCAGCTCAACGGTGCCTGCAATTCCCATCATCGGGATGACTCCTCAACCTCAGCCAGATGTAACATCCATTTTAGCAAACCTGGCCAAAAAAGTTAACACACTCGTGCAAACCACCGATTCCAAGCTTGTCAGCATGAGCCCTAAATGGACAAAAGGGCCAGAATGAGCTCCAAATGGACAAAAGGATCGCAAGCTTGTCAGCAAGCTCCAGAGAACCTGCCCGATTAATTTCCCGAGGACACGATGTAGCCTTCATACTTCTAAGGCCTCGTAACTCACTTAGGTTTCTTAAGAAAACCTCGAATGAGTAAATGAAAGCCTGAAAATGTCAACATAAGGCTTCTCTAGTGGACCTAAGCAGATAAGAAAATCTCAAATCCGAAAGTACTTAGCATTAAAAAAAGATACCTGGGTGTCTCATAAAAAAAAGGGTTTAAAAGCCTCTCCAGGCTACTAGTTTCAATCCGAAAACTACGAAATAAGGTTTAAAGGCCTCCTCAGGCACTAAGTACTAGACCAAAAGAAAAAGTATTACATTATTCTAAAATAAAATCTAAGGAAAGATCAAGCTTCCTGGTTTCCAGCCTCCTGTTCTTCCATTCCATCGAGGTCTTGGTCACGAGACTCTTTGACACCTCCATGACTAAGATTGAATTCACGATCTACAGCCTTGGCATGTTTGTTTCCATCTAAAGCTGAGGCAATACCGACATCTGAGGTCTCGAAAATCTAAGGAAGCGGAAGCTTATTGTAAGTGAAATCCGAGACCAGAGATTTCTCGAACTTCTCTTCAGCTGCTGGAAAGATAGCCACCAATCTATCATGTTCCTCCTGAGAACTCGTGATCTCCTTGGAGGTAAGACCTTTCAGTAGTTCAATGTTCGCCTGGATCTCCTGAGCATAGATCTGAAGAGAGGTCTCTTCCTTCTTCCTCTGGAACTTACCCTTAACAATCTCCAAAACTTTTTCATAGGCTCCCATCATTTCCTTTTTCCCATGCCTGACAGCCAGACGGACTTCAGCAGATTTTATCTCCGACATCTCCTTATTAACGGCAATCAAGTCCTGGACCTGAGCCTCAATAGTCTTCTTAAAGCATTCTAGACCAGAGATCCTCTTGTTCTTAACCTCCACGTCAATCTTCAAATCTTCTACCTTCCCAGAAAAAATCACAGCCTGCGACTTCAGCTCCTCCACCTGAGCCTGAAGTCTCTCAGCTAATAACCTCAATTAATCCAATTGGTTCTTAGTTTCCTGAAACGCATCCTTCACAGCCTAGAGTTCCCTTACATCAGAGAAGCCTTTTATCTGGTTCTCATACCCGACGAACATCTTGTTCAAAGCATTGGCCAACTGAGATAAAAAATAAGAGCAAGTCAACCAAGCGAGATTATGATAAATGTAAATAAGTTGCAAAGACGATACCTAAACCAAGTGGTAGGAAACATCCAGATATGTCTCTGAGTTTGACAAATGAGCAATGGCCGGGAAAGCACACCCGACCTGTTTCATATGGCGTATTAACGTGGCCATTCCCCAAGCATCATCCAGAATAGAGTCTGGTCCAGAGTGGGTAAAACTCCAGGAACCTTGGCTGCTCCTAGAAGAAGTAGGCCTAGAGTGCCTCTCGACTAATTCGGTCCGAGCTCTCTTAAGTGACGAGTGATCAGATTCCTAACTACCTCTCGAGGTTATGGGGCTAGTTACGCATTTTCGATAGATGTCATCAGCAATAACGACCATCTCCTCGAGTCTCGAAACTACCCACCTTTGGCTCCTCAGCCATCGATCTCTTCCCCTGGGCCTTCGAGGTCTCTAGAACGGTAAAAACTGGGATAGTTGTTAAAGGAGTTCTCGATGATCCGTCATCAAGAACTTCCTTGATTGAGTTCATGAAAGAGTCAGCAGAGACCTTGTCCCCAGCACTACCATGGGTTCGTGAACTCCCAGTGTGTTCACTACAAGAAAACTGTCTTTTTGCGATTGTAGTTTGCGACCATATAAGTAGTCGCAAATTTAGTAACTATTTTACGTCAACATAGCGATACAATAACGACTGAAAATGCGGTGAGGTAAAAGAGTCGTTAAATTACGACCATAACAAGGAGTCCAGAAAACGTAGCAAATTAGCGGCTAATTAACGAGTAAACAACAAATAGTCGCAAAAGTGCAATTGTTTTGAGACCATATCAAACAGTTTCAAAAGAAGTGACAAAATAGTCGCAAATTTACGACTGTTTAGTAACTAGATATGTATGTTACATTATAGTTGCAAAAAAGTCACAAGGTTGGTTGGTAAAACACGTTGGAAATGACAAAGAAAGTTGGTGTAACAAAATTTAGCGACGACTGAGATTGGTGGCAAAGTTGTATAAAAGCAGTCGGGAAATAGTGGCAAAATTGCGACTACATTTCGGTAGTAGCAAAATAGTGACAAATATTTTGTCTATATAAGCAAATGACCCTTCTTCCATTTGTAACAAAATTATGTCTCAAACTTCTCTGAGAAACAGGAAAAGAAATGATGAATTCGTCTCGGGATTGGATGTATAATCGGATTGATCCCCGCACGCA
>OVAN01000293.1:0-67848 GCA_900406275.1 Anastatica hierochuntica | reverse complement strand
GGGGGAGTGTTAACTTGAAGAGATTAAAATGAGTATTGTTCAGAATCTCATAAAAATCTCTGAAAGTTAATAAAAGAATTGACGGACAAAAGATGAGCATTGATCTAATGGAATTACTAAAGACATTTGATATACTAAAGGATGGAGACTACTAAAGAAGGAACTACTAAAGCTTGCTCTCTCTTGTTTTGGATAAGATAGCCGTTGGGTTTAGACCACAATGAGCTGTCCGTGAGTGTTATTTGAGCTGGCAGTTTGGGGACCACTACTAAAGCAAGCAATCATCATCCAATCATTATTTTTTTTTTCTCTCTTTTAGTATTAAAACATGTCTAGGTTCAGACTATTCTTATTGTCTTGTAAAATCTATAAAAGATTATGAATGCTCATTAATAAGATTAAGTTGTCAGAGTTAAATCTCTCCTCTTCACCAAATATGTTCTTACTCTTATTCTATCTTTAATCTTCATATTCTGGTTTTCTTACTCTCTTAATCTCCCATTCTCTTCATTATTAGTTTGAATCACACACAAACTCTCCAAAATACAAAACAGATCTCACAAGCTCAAGACTTCATTTTTCCTCTATTCAAGCTTGTTCATCCACTCAAACACAACCAACTGATGTTTATTAAACAAAAATCCAACACTTCTTCTTCTTCCATAGGACCACATTAACGTAATTTTTTTTCTTCTTTTTCTGCTTATAGTATTGTCATGTTATAGTTACATTTTAAAAAGTGTTTGTGGCTATTTGATACAAAAACAATAAACTACT
Source organism: Anastatica hierochuntica (assembly GCA_900406275.1). Lineage (NCBI taxonomy): Eukaryota > Viridiplantae > Streptophyta > Magnoliopsida > Brassicales > Brassicaceae > Anastatica > Anastatica hierochuntica. Next base: position 67,071 of record OVAN01000293.1, on the reverse strand, counting down.
CAAATTTAGGAAAATTAAATAGTTTTCATATGTGCATTTTGTTTATCAACTTCATTTTTATGTGAGTATGGTGAATAAACGTTATTGTGTGCATATTAGTTGTTTAATCATAGGTTAAACGTGAGTAATACATAGAAAGTAGGTGATAACTATGGAAATCAAAAATATTAATCGTGCAGATGTGGCACTTCTGACAATACCGCTACTACTGAGTCGTGACTTATACAACTAGTTATAGTAATGTAGTTGGATAGTAAAACGAATACCTTCTAAATCTTTTTTAGGGATAATGAATAAGTGTTGCACAATAATACACTTTGAATATGTAGGATATTATTCGAACGAGGATAGATTACGTTGGATTTCAAGAGAAAAAGTGATCCATACTTTGGTGATGAGGATGTCTCTCTAGGAGGTCACTTACTTGGGGTTAGTTGATGCGATACGCAAGAAAATAAAGGTGGATGAAGCTACAACACACTTAAGGTTCAATTACATACCAATGGCATTATCACCTAAGTTTCCATCATATATTGTGGGCGATGATGATCTTTATGGTTATTTGGTGGAGGTTGATAAAGATCGACGTAAAAGCGTTTTGTATGTGGAGGAGAATATCATTGATGTCGAAGCAATCCAAGGATGTGAAGAAAATCATGAGTATATGGAAAATAGAGATTGTGGGCAAGAGATAGAGGAAGCGAATAATTGGGAAAAAATGTAGTTGGGAGTATGAATCCTAATGATGCTTTGATGATACGTTACGAAGACGAAACATCCGTAGTTAATTACAATGTGGTAGACAATGGAGAAATGAAGAAAATGTTTTAGGGGAAGAGGTAGCTAACATGGATAATTATGGTGTTGATGTTACACGTATGGAAGAAGGAGATCAATCTGAAAGTGTTGAATGGAAAGATGGTTTGGGTTTGCGTATAGGTCAAGAATTTAGATGTAAGAATGACGTCATAGATGTAGTTGAAAAAGCTTCTCATAAGAATTGTTTTCGGTTTGATATTATCAAGTCAAATACGAAGCTATTTGTCGTAAAATGTCGCGAACTGAAGGGCGATAGTATCACCGGAGGTGCTCAAGGTTCTTCAGCGAAGAAGCACTAGCTCACTATCGAGAAAAGGGTTTGAGAGAGACGCAGAGATCAAGGATTCGTTAAGGTCTGAAGCAAAAGGTGAAGTTTGTAGATCAGTTTGTTACAGACTGGGCCCATTAATGAGAAGCTCATTTCATAGGGTTGTCTTTTGACTATTCTGTTTGGGCTAAAGGAGGTTACTCAATATCCATCATCATATATGTTAGAGTTTGTATATATAGCAGACTAAGAATGAAGAGAAAATGTTGTTACAAAAAGATAACAAACAAACAATGGAAGAGAGAGATCGAGAGAAAGAGAAGAAGAAGTTTACTCCACCATTATTGAGGTGACAAAAGCTTAAAGATCCTCCAATGTATAAATGACCTTGGTAGATTCACTCTCTCTTTCTTGTGACCTTTCATCTTCGTGTAAGACTTGTGTAAGTGATCTCTGTAAACACAAGTAACAAGGAGAAGTGTTAATCTCTGTTGATCTCAGACAAAGATAGTGATAGTGAAATTGAACTCTGGGTAAACAACTTTGGTGTCAACTTCTTTCATTAATTGATAAAAAATTGAGAAAATGTTTGCCAGCTACACCAAGTATGAGCTATTATGGTGGAAACCATGCCAAGTTTGGTATTATGTGACCAACATCACCACCTATATGATACTACATGCCACATGTACGACCTAACATAAAATATGGTGTAAACTACTAAATTTGGGTTAATTGATCGAAACAGTAATTGACGCGACCAAATTGTATTATTTAAAACTTAAACGTGGAACCCGACCCGATCATTCAACCTAACCCGAGAGTTCAGACCCGACATTATAACTTAGAAGACATCGAATTTTTCTCTTTAACTCTAGGGTTCTTAATTTGGGGGGTTTTTTATTTTGGGGGGAAGAACAATGGAATTGAACAAGGCAAGCATTAGTCGTAGGAGCAAAACCATTGAAGGCATTGTGTTCTGCTACTGTCAACTGTCGGCGAAGATTTCTCAAGTGTGGACGAATACAAATATGGGTCGAAGGTTTTATGGGTGTGTACGATACAAGGTGTGTGTGTGTGTTCTTTCTCTTCTTCTTCTAACATAACATATACTACCATTGTATCTTCTGAAGTGTTTGATTTAGGAGAGGAGAGGTCATCGATGCAATTTTTTTCGGTAGGTGGATGTGGAAGACGGATGTGAATGGCAAAAGAGAGCCTTAATTGTTGCCCGAGATGAGACCCGTGAGAAGAAGAAGATAATTGAGCAATTAACTCAAACAATAAGCCAACTTCGAGATGAGCAAGATAAAAAGGATAAGGAAGAAGATAACATTATAGCTAGTTTTCTTAAGCTTTGAATGATGTTGACTTATTTCTAAAATATGTTATGATGAGACTTATGTTCTAAAATATGTAATAAAATATGTTTAACGATGTTTTGGTTTGCACTTATTTTATGAATAATGAATGGAAAAGGAATTTAAAAGCAATTAAACATATAGACATGTGACTACCAAAACATTTTTTAACATTGAACCTTAATGTTTTACATACAAATAGCTGAGATATCATACATCAAAATGAGATAATCCATATATCCTCAAGAATAAGCATTTTCCATACACAAAAAGAGACCAAACTTCCTAATATTCAAGACATATTCAAGGTAGAGATTCTGCAAACATCCAAAAAGACAGACATATAAGAGCTTCCACTTCTTGTTCTTAAAAGAAAACACATCAAGTTAGTGATGTTGGTGGTGCAGTTGAGGTTACATTTCCACTTCTTGTTCCTCAACTTGAGCATCCATATTGAGACGCCTCCGCTTAGCTCGACTTTCTTCAGACTGTCATAGAAGAAAAAATGATTAAAGATAAAAAAAAAAAAAAGCATACTACAAAACACTACAAATAGATTACCTCATGAGGACATCTCCTTGAATTGTCGCCTGCCTCATTACATAAACCACAGTGAGATATGCGACCTTCACGACCTACTTTAGTCTGGTTCTTCTTCGGGGATCATGGAGTCCCTTGATTCATGCCTTTTCTTTTGGTCTTCAAGGAGGTCTTTTATACGGAGGTGCTTCAATGAGTTCACCACCAATAACTTGCCAGAACTTTGGACCATTCACAGGACTCAAACCTTTCCTATAAAGATCCTGCCAATTTGCAGTGTAGTACCAATGTGATATGTAATTTTCAACCTCCATGCCATTCTCTCTGATGGCAGACACAACATGCCTATATGGTATACCAGTCAAATCCCATTTCCTGCAAGCACAACTCCGAGAAGGCAAATTGACCCTATATCCATTACCAAACTCAACAATCTCAAAATCACCACTTGTACTAGATATTGAGTAGCAATGTTTGGCCTCATCACACGACTTTTCAACCTCCTTTCTAGCCTTAGGTGTGAATAAACCAGTCTCTTTCTCAGCTGTATTTAACCTTTTGGCTATCCTTTGCATTACATCTCTCCTTATCAACTCCAACATCTGAATAAAAGGTTTCTTCCTTGCAATCTTCAATGTTCTATTGAAGGACGCTGTGAAGTTGTTATGCGTATCTGCACAACAAAAGTCGATCCTAAAAAATACTCTACACCATGTATGTGGATCTTTTTGCATCAGAGCATCACAAGCCAGAGGATAAAACTCCTTGAAAATAGCTAAGTTGCTCTCAAAATCAGCCTCGTTGCAGCTGCTTGCGACACGCCTGAACAAAGGCTTCAAGCTATCTGATTTGTGATTCTTATTTAGATTGAAGTAGATGTGCCTAGCACAAGCTCTATGTTCAGCTTGCGGCAACACAACAACAACTTCGTGTATCAAGCCCTTGTGTTGATCTGATATCATGGTGACATTCTCCCCTAAGCCTAAATCTAAATCAATTCTCAACCTATCAATAAACCATTCCCAATTGTCATTGGATTCAGAAGAAACCACAGCCCAAGTAATCGGGTATATCTGGTTGTTAGGGTCCCTTCCTACGACTGTGAGTATTAACCCTTGCAAGGAACTATGCTTTAGAAAGGTTCCATTTAGCCCTATAACTGGCCTACAATTCTGTTTCCAAGCTACACGCAGAGGCTCAAAACATACATACATGGATTTAAAAGCTTTACCTCCATTGGCTTTTGTTGTTGTATTGATCTCCACTTTAGACCCTGGATTGGATCTGTGGGGACAAAAAGTATTATACAAAGTATTAAAAACAGTAGTAGTCAAATGAATTGAACAAAGTATTAAAAACAGAGTGTTAAGAAGTAGAGAACTTACTTTAATAGCTCATACTCATAATCCCTTAATCTAGCAAAATGATCATTACACTCTACTTGCAGCTTGTCAAGCGCAGTACGCCTTGTTGATCTTCCTTGCTCATCAGATATTATGATGTTGTATTTCTTTCTGAATTCATCTTTTATCTTCGGAGCACTTAAGTCAGGGTCCTTCCTGATGTTTTCCAACATTATCTCAGCTATGGCAGGGCTCTTTATAAGCTTACACTTACCAGTAGGATGACATGTATGAGTGTTGACATAAACTTTGACCATCCACTTCTTGATAGGTTCCTCCTATGAGCAGTATATGCGCCAAACACATCCTCTGCCATTGCATTTAAGACCAAGCTTCTTCTTCTCCCATCTGTCATACACAATATTCCTCTTGGTCTTGAGTATGTACTAGATCACTTGCTTTTTAAACTCTTCCCCACTGTAAAAGGTTTGCCTCAAGCTGAACACACCATCTAATTCACCCCTTCTGTGCATTCTACCAGCTTGTTCCTCTTCTTCATCCGAAGACTTTTCTGTGTCTGGATAAACTTCATCCTCGTCAAGTATCTCATCTTCATAGTTGTCATAGTTGAAAACTTCCAAGTCATCTTTTAAAGCTTTATCACCAGCATCATCATTATCAAAATCATCATTGTCCCTACACTCATCATAACTCTCCATTTCTTCATCACCATTATAAGTTGGGTCTTCATCACTTTCAGCAGCTTCTTGCTCATTTCTTTCAACTTGTATCCCACTCTCAACAGCTCCTTTTGAACTCCCATCCACATCTTTATCTCCTACAGATCCAACTTCCTCAATCCTAGTAACATCTATCTCATTCCCAACAGCCTCACTACCCTCGGAAACTTCTCTCTCTATGAAGAAATTTATTTCTCCCATCCAGCGAGCAGATGTGTTCAGCTTCCTTTTAGCCACATCAGTGTTCTCCCACAGAGGCTTCTTATCCTCTATCTCCTCATATGGCAACTTGTACCACATTTTTCCCAAGCTCACCTTATTAACCACCTTCAGAATTACATCTTCAAATACAAATGTACCATTAACCTCAAACTCCTCTACTACACCATTCACGAAAAGTAGCTTACCATCTTCAAACTTGAAAGTACCTGAGTGATGACAAGTGACTTTCACTATCCTAGGAACACTGTAAACGAAGAAAAAATGAACATAAATATTAGTATACGACGAGATAAGGGACACTATAAACGAAGACAGAAGGAACAAAAATTAAAAAATGTTCTTTGAAGCATTAAGTCGAACACCTTATGGGCATATTATTTCAAAGGTACTAAAACAAGAAAAGAATAGATAGACCAATTTAATGCTTAACATCCCTTGAACAGGTTCACATTTGTGTTTATTCATGTCATCTCAAAGAAATATCCAAAAAAATCACACAAAATCGTAAACCTAGAAATCGATTTTAGAAGTTTCTTCAGACATTACCTCATCGTGAATATCGACCCACGATAATAATCACTCTTTCTTCGTCAAAACCCTCCGATTTCACTCTCTCGAACGCAATTTTCACATAAGAACCCTAAATTCGATTTGGGAATTTTTTAGGAACCCTAGTTTCTGTCTTTGGGACTTAGACATTTTCATTCATCGAAACAAGTAAAAGAATACATATGGATCGGATCGGGTTGTAAAATAATAGGATATGAATCCATTTTCTTTAGCAACTTATTAATTGGGCTGAAGCCCACTATAATTTTGAATAATCGGGTCGGGTCTGAACTCTCGGGTTAGGTTGAATGATCGGGTCGAGTTCCGAGTTTAAGTTTTAAATAATACAATTTGGCCCTGTCAATTACTGTTTCGATCAATTAATCCAGACTTAGTAGTTTACACCATATTTTATGTTAGGTCGTACATGTATCATATAGGTGGTGATGTTGGTCACGTAATACCAAACTTGGTATAGTTGCCATCATAATAGTTCATATTTGGAGTAGCTGGCAAACATTTTTCTTAAAACATTCGATCAGCCTCAATCAAAATCAAGAACAAATATCAACATATGAGGGTTTTGTAATCATTTTCTCTTCCTTCAATTCATATAGAATGCAATTTACCTTAAAAAAAAAGACAATGTACCATTTAGTTCTAACATTATCGAATTATTATTATCGGTTACTCAAATGTCATCCACAAAACTCGGCGTGAAAAATGCCAAAAATTGGAATCTTATTACTTAAAAAGATAAAAACAAAAATAATAATAATTTATATTAAATTTAAAAAAAAAATATTTTCGTAGTTTACAGACAAAGAAGTGTTTAGCTTACGTGGTCTCTACCTTCTCTATTCTATTGACACAAGCACTTGCTCAACTTGATCCTTCCTCTTCGTCTTCTTCTTCTTTTAGGGTTCTTCTTCTCTGTGTAGATCGATGGGGAAAGTGGCTGTTGCGGCGACGGTCGTGTGCGCTGCGGCGGTTTGTGCGGCGGCGACTTTGATTGTACGGCGGCGGATGCAAAGCTCCGGCAAATGGGCACGAGTGATTGAGATTTTGAGAGCGTTTGAAGAAGATTGCGCAACGCCGGTGGCGAAACTGAGACAAGTGGCTGATGCTATGACTGTTGAGATGCATGCCGGTCTCGCATCTGAAGGTGGAAGCAAGCTTAAGATGCTTATTAGCTATGTCGATAATCTTCCTTCTGGGTAATTTCTCTAATTTTGATTATTGAATCGAAAACAAAAAAAAAACAAAACTTTATCTGAATTCAGATTTTGTGGGTAATGTTATAATGTAAGAAAGTTTCTTGCTTTATGATTGGATTTGTCTTGTCGAAATTAGATTTTGATCTTCACTTGTTTGATTTGTCACACGAGAGGATCTATTGAATCGATGAATCTCTATTGAAAGTTGGGTGCTTTGTGAAAACTATCATGCCAAAGTCGAATCGAATCGGAACAGAACATTTATGTAATAGAATCGGATCGAATTGAATCGTGTAATGTAAGAAAGTTTCTTGCTTTATGATTCATTTGGATTGGATCTGTCTTGTTGAAATTAGATATTGATGTTCACTTGTTTGATTTCTCAATCGAGAGAATCCATTGAATCGAGATCCGTCGTTTTGAATCATAAATCTCCATTGAAAGTTATGTACTTTGTTGAAACTATTACGGCAGAGTCAAATCGAATCGGAGCAGAACATTTATGTAATCGGATTCTTATCTGTAGAGTATCTGCTGCATTTTGTTTCTTTCCAGCTTCTTCGATATGCTTTGACAGGTTTTGATGTTTCACTTCTTAGGCTCGAGAATATACGAATAGCAGAATCTGTGATTGATAGATAAGTGCCTGAGGATTATATGCGATGATGATATGATGATGGTCTAGAGAATCTGTCTCTTGGCATCCTTAACCATTGGACTTTATGGCAAGTTAGTTCTTTTGCATATTCGTTAAAGTATCTTTTGTAGGAAGCTTTATGCAACTCCCGTCGATTATTTTTTGTCAAGATTCGTACTAATCTAGTAGCCTTGTCGGAGGATTTTTATGAAACTTTTAGGGTGAATCATGAGGTTTACATTCACATTGCAGTTGTGTTTTATTTGTGTTTTGATGCTAATTATGAAGTAATCTTTGAGCTGTTATTGGATTCTAATGCTTGCTATCAATTGTTGACAGGGATGAAGAGGGTTTGTTTTATGCATTGGATCTTGGTGGAACAAACTTCCGTGTAATGCGTGTGCTTCTTGGTGGGAAAGAAGGCCGTGTTGTTAAACGAGAATTCGAAGAAGTTTCAATCCCTCCAAATCTGATGATCGGACGCTCAGATGTTAGTTCACTGACTAGACTTTCTCCCTCATTGTTTTGTCTAGTCTTTGATGTTCTATATCTTTGATGTATTGATTATATTTTGGTGATATTTTCTCAGGAGTTATTTGATTTTATCGCTCAAGTTCTTGCAAAGTTTGTCTCTACAGAAGGCGATGAATTTCATCTCCCACCTGGTAGACAAAGGGAATTAGGATTCACTTTCTCGTTTCCGGTTAAGCAGACGTCTTTGTCCGCTGGCACTCTCATCAACTGGACAAAGGGCTTTTCCATTGACGATACGGTTGAGTTTGATTTCCCTTCGTCTATCTCGATTTTATTACAGCAGCTTCTGTGCTTTCTTGCCTGTTTGAAGACAAATTGTTTATATGATGTTCCTGAAACTTTGTCCTCTCTATCTCGGCGATTGTGTAGGTTGGAGAAGATGTTGTTGGGGAACTTATTAAAGCTTTTGAAAGAGTTGGGCTCGACATGCGTGTCGCCGCACTTGTGAGTTTTCTTCTTACGTGTACGAGGAACACTTTTTTTTAACTACGAATTTGTGTCATATATTTGATTATGATTCTTTGACCCCTTTCTGATCTGTACAGGTTAATGATACCGTTGGAACACTCGCGGGTGGTAGATACTATAACCCGGATGTTGTTGCCGCTGTTATTTTGGGCACCGGCACAAATGCAGCCTATGTTGAACGGGCACATGCAATCCCCAAATGGCATGGTTTGCTACCTAAATCAGGAGAAATGGTATGTGTTTTCGCAAAAACATAGGAATGTTCGTTGAGCTTTGGACTCGTTTGAATCTTAATGGTTTGGATACACTTGCGTGTAGGTTATCAACATGGAGTGGGGAAACTTCAGGTCATCGCACCTTCCATTGACGGAGTACGACCACGCATTAGATTTCGAGAGTCTAAATCCTGGCGAACAGGTATGAGCATTGGAAATTCCGCTGGTTTTCGAGTGCATTTATAGAGTCATCATCATGACCCTAAGATTCTACCTTTGTTTAGATTCTTGAGAAAATCATTTCCGGAATGTATCTAGGAGAAATCTTGCGTAGAGTTCTTCTAAAGATGGCCGAAGAAGCTGCTTTCTTTGGTGATATCGTTCCACCTAAGCTGAGAATACCATTCGTCATAAGGTTGATTAACTTCTTTTGCATACGTAATGGCATCGCATTAGAAGCTTAATATTTACTTTTACGGTATGTAGGACCCCGAGCATGTCTGCTATGCATAGCGATACTTCTCCGGATTTGAAGGTTGTGGGAAGCAAGCTAAAGGACATATTGGAGGTTAGATTCTCTTATACACATAAAGTTTTGGCACTTAAAACCGAAATCTCGAGCTGAGTTTCTTTGGTGTAACTCTTCTCAGGTCTCTACGTCTTCTCTGAAGATGAGAAAAGTTGTGGTGAGCCTATGTAACATCATCGCATGCCGAGGAGCTCGTTTGTCAGCTGCAGGGATCTACGGAATCCTAAAGAAACTCGGAAGAGACGCAACAAAAGATGGAGAGACTCAGAAATCGGTGATTGCGATGGACGGTGGGTTGTTTGAGCATTACACTCAGTTCAGTGAGTCAATGAAGAGTTCATTGAAAGAGTTGCTTGGAGATGAAGTTTCAGAGAGTGTTGAAGTGATTCTATCGAATGATGGTTCAGGTGTTGGAGCTGCATTACTAGCTGCTTCTCACTCTCAGTATCTTGATCTTGAAGACTCTTGAAACAATTTTAATTTTATTTAACAAAGAGTCCTTTTTGTCTCTCTCTCTCTCTTTCACACTCTCTCAAGACCAAACCTTCTTCTTTGTTTGCCTTTAGGGCTTCAACAAATAAAAGAGGAGAAGGTAATATCCCTTTTGGGAATTTTTTTTGTTTTGTTTTTTTCAATGTATGTTGAGGAAAAGTAAACCAAAGAGTCTTGTTCAAGCTCTTTGGGAAACAGCCAAATGTTGTAGAACTATATATATTTGAGTTCTCTATATAAGATTGTAGCCTAGCTTGCAGGTGCGTCATGGGTCCTCAAAAGCGCCCAAGATTTGGTCATTGCTCATTGCGTCGTGGACCCTCAAAGGCGCTCAAGGTTTTTGCGTCGTGAGGCCTCAAATGCGCTCAAGGTTTGGTCATAGCTCATAGCCACAAATCTTCCACTAAAATATTAAGGATTGATATCTCACCTCGGAAATTGGAAGGGATATTTATCAGTATATAAGTGATATGGACCAATCTACTTATCGCCGATTGGTTTTAAGTTGGAAGTCCATGTAACTTAACCTGGTATCAGAGCTCATATTCACACAATCCAACCCGTTCCAATCGATTTGACCCAAAGTTGGTCCATCGATCCATACCCAAACATAACGAGATCTCTGGCCAAAAGAGTCATCATCTCGAGGGGGCGTATTAGGGATTAATATCCCACATCGGAAGTTGGAAGGAATATTTATCAATATATAAGGGATATAGGTCAATCCACTTATAACTTAACATAAAATACGTGTGTCTAAGTTCTCCACTGTCCACCGGTATCCAGAAGGGCCTTATCGATAGCTTGAAGTGTGGGTCACGGAATTGCGACTGCCCTCTTATGTTCCTTAAGGTTCTCTAAACTGGCTAAAGAACCTATTGGTTGTTTTATATGTGCCATGTTCGATGTTCCATTGGTTTTGTATTCATTAGTTTCATGTCTTGCTCTATTTCTTTTTTATTTTGCATTTTGAACTTGGTTTGGTTGCTCTGTTAGCGAGTTGATGTGGTGAACTAACTAACTAGTATTATTTAGTCAAAAGAAAACTAGCATTACATCTCACTTAGTTCCTTTACTTGTAAAATTTGGGTTTGAATTATCCAAATAGGGATGTGGAGAGAAAACAATAAAATGGATGATTTTGACATTTATGTCTTCTTATTGCTCACATGTCCCTGGTACTTAAAAAAGTTAAGGTTTTGTGTGAATGTTTGATTTTTTATGCGCATGTGTAACATTTTTTAGGGGTACCACAATATTTTTTTTTTGTTTTTTTGCTCAACATACTTTGAATTAACCAAAGCTTTTAGTACAACAATTTTGACCACAATGCCTCATTAGAGGCTTACACCACCAGAACACTCTAAGAGGATCCGACGTTATCCAATGTTCGTTCTTGTACTTTTGACCACTGCGAGAATAAATTCATTTTACCCTAATGGAAGAAATGAACTGTCTCTTAAACCACAAAATAAACCACTAAAACAAGATGAATACGAAACGAAGTCCTAAACTAGAAGGAATCCTACTTCGAGAAAATCTATTATAAACCGAGCCAGCACAATATCCTTATCTAAGGGATAGCATAAAGTAGCCTTGTTCAATTCAGCCAAAGAATTTGGATAGTATTTAGTGTTTCATTTGTATATTGTTTCAGGTGGATATTATAAGGTTATTCAATATGGTAAATCTGGTCTGAACCGTGTCAAAGTGGAGGATGTAGGTTTATCAAAACTAGTTTGAAATTAGCTGATAAAACCGATTAGCCCGAAAAAACCAATTAGTCCATAGCCGTATATAAATATGCACTATAATTAATATATATATATATATACATATATATATATATATATTATGAATATTAACTTATATATATAGATCATTTTAAGTTTTTTGTTTTGATATTTATTATGACAATCCTTAATAAACTTTGTTTTCTTTCTATCATAACGATAATTTGATAAGCATGAGTCATATACTATTTTTTATTGAAGAACATTGCGAGTATTACTTTATGTTTTTCTAATTGACTACTGTTTTCAACAAAAAAAAAATCGATATTATCCAAAATTTAAAATAAAATAAAATATTTTTATGCTTTTCGGTTTATATGAATAAACTCAAACCAAACCAAACCAAAATAGATTTGGGGGATGATTAGTTTTAAACGGTAGAAACTTTTATTTTTATCTAAAGTTTTCAAAGTCAAATTTATTCAATATCTCTTTAAAACACTTTTAATTTTGTTACAATTCTAATTACTCTTTTTAAAAATTCTCACAGTCTAACTTTATCATTTGTTATTCAAGCGAGACTTATTTTTAACCGTCAATAAATTGAGACCTTTAATTTATTTTAAAATAGTGTACGGTCTGCACTATGCGCATAAAAGTTATCAAAACAATAATAAACCAAAAATGTAGCCAAACAAGGAATTTTAATCAGTTTAAAGCAACGAATCGTTGGAGAAATTTATAACGGCGAACACATGTTTTCATTATAAACAAACTGAACATAACAAAATTACATCAAAATGATATTTGACTGTAATGTAGTACTCTTGGTGTTGAATAGTGCCGTTAAGCCGCTAGATGATGATATTGCATACACCCTTTAGTTTTCTTTAAGCCTTTATGATCATTCTTGTAACGCCCCCCGATCGTCCCTACCGTGTGCCACGACGTCTCACTCTGGGCCCGCAGACCGACTTTGTCCGACGGTTAGGAGGGCTAACCCGTGGAGGCTTTAAAGTCATGATTTACTGTCCCTGCAATCACCACGCGATCTTTCCTCATGCTTTGTCCTCACTCGCACGATTCCAAGAATTGACTTCCCGGAAGGTCACTCATCATAGTGCTACACCAGCACAAGCACGTTTAACTGTGGAGTTCTCTCAGGATGTGTGATCGAAAACATAAGTGCACTTTGGTGACATAGGTAGCCAAATTAATCCTTATAAGCCCTCCTCGCACATATGACTCTATAAATCGGGATCTCACAATCACCCCCCACTTACAGATCGCAACGCCCTCGTTGCGCACCATGATCGTTACCCCCGATGGTGTGAGTCCCTGACTTCACACTCATCTGGATTCGGCTCTGATACCAAATTGTAACGTCTCGACCGCCTCTACCGTGTACCCTAGCGTCTCTCCTCGGGTCCACCCTGTTCGATGGCCGGGAGGGCTAACCCGAGGAGGCTTTAAAGTCATGATTTATTGTCCCTGCAATCACCACACGATCTTTCCTCATGCTTTGTCCTCTCTCACACGATTCCAGAAACTGACTTCCCGGAAGGTCACCCATCATAGTGCCACTCCAGCACAAGCAAGTTTAACTGCGGAGTTCTCTCAGGATGTGTGACCGAAAAGATAAGTACACTTTGATGACATAGGTAGCTTAATTAATCCTTATAAGCCCTCCTCACACATATGACTCTATAAACAGGGTCTCACAATCACCCCCACTTACAGAGCGCAACGCCCTCGTTGCACACGAGGATCGTCACCCCCGATGATGTGAGTCCCTGACTCCACACTCATCTGGGTTCGACTCTGATACTAAATTGTAACGCCCCTGACCGCCCCTGACCGCCCTTGTTGTGTGCCCCGGCGTCTCTCCCTGGGCCCGCGGGCCCATCCTGTCCGACAGTCGGGAGTGCTAACCCGAGGAGGCTTTAAAGTCATGATTTGTTGTCCCTGCAATCACCACGCGATCTTTTCTCTTGCTTTGTCCTCACTCGCATGATTCCAGGAACTGACTTCCCGGAAGGCCACCCATCATAGTGCTACTCCAGCACAAGCACGCTTCACAGTGGAATTCTCTCAGGATGTGTGACCGAAAAGATTAGTGCACTTTGGTGACATAGGTAGCCAAATTAATCCTTATAAGTCCTCCTCACACACATATGACTCTATAAATCAGGGTCTCACAATTTTTCTGACCCAAATGCTACTAATTGCAACATCAATACAATAGAATGTTGGCTTAGGAACATAAAGACAATGGTGAAGTATTTTATTTTGCTAGGTTGATGATAAAAGCATACATATAATCTTTTGGATCCATAATCTGTTTCCACTTATATTTTTCTCCTGCATATTCGCCCATAACAATGAGATGGTTCAAGCATACACATTAATTTATATAATACATATATCAATTTGTAAGTGGAGTGATACTAATACAATAGAACTATATAAGAAAAATATCGTGATTGAATAAAGAAGAATTTTCGTACCGACTATACTCGTTGAGTTTTCTAAAAGAATTCATCTCATGTGGTGTTCATCAGAGTTATCCTTAGTCTCTCGTTTACAACTCTTTCATCAAAATTGTCTCCTACCTCATTTATATCGGTTCAATCAAAGAGTTCCATGTTAAACATGTTTGAGACTATGAAGGAGATAGAGGGTCTAAAAGAAAAGGATCAAGTGGAAGAAGAGTTTTAGAGAGAGAGAGAGAGAGAGAGAGTGAGAGAGAGAGAGAATAGAAAAATTACAGTTCTCACAAAAAATGGTGGAGAGAAACGTTGCAAAACATAAAGAAAATTAAAAATTATTATTTTGTTTTAAACTTATAGGAATAGGAGATCGTGGGTTCAATCAGAGAAAAAAAGGTAAAGAAAAATCAATTAGCCATGTGCTTTTTAAGTGCTATCATGCAAACGCCGTTTGGAGAAGTGTAAACATCTCAGCCTTGTTAAACTTCTCCCATGATTAGGAAGAAAATATTTCTACAATCTTGGGTTTGGAGAAAGCAAAACTTTGCCTCCTCAATGACACTTGTTACCTCTACTTACGCTTTGAATCTTGTGAAAAGCTAGGAATGAATTCCTCTTCAACAAAAGAAATGTCCAAGCTTCACCGGATGTCGATTGAGTTTGTGTGTTTATAAATGAATGTGTGTATGTAAATTACAACCATCAAGTCCCTCTTGAGAATAACTCATGTCCATCTAAGCAATGGGAGCCACCTCAGTTGGCTAAAGTGCAATTTTGATTGCTCGTTTAGTTCATCAAGAGATCACACTGGTGTGGGATGGATTGTCCATAATTCTGAAGGCCAATATCTCCTATCAAGCCATGCTAAGCTCAGGAAAGTTTCATCTAATTTGCAAGCCGAAGCCATTAGTTTTCTCTATGTCCTTCAAACTATATGGGTTAAAGGATGGAGACGTGGTTACTTTGAAGGTGATAATAAGGAATCGATTACACTAATCAATGGGAGCCAAAATAATGTTGAGATTGGGAACATTTGAACATATATCAGATGGTGGATAAATAAACTTCCAAATTGCTCGTCGTTTCATGTTAACAGAGAAAGAAATACAGCTGCAGATGTCTTGGCAAAGGAAGTTTCAAAATGTGATTTATCTTCTCATACTTATCTCTTTTTTTAACGCTGTGATTTTATCAATATTGAATTAGACACATACCTGAAAATTACATAACAAAAGAGAAGAAAACGATAAACATGATGGATAGCAATGATCTTACCTATCGTGTTTTTGGATGGTTTTCCTAGAAAACATTGATGACAGTGCTGTCCAAAGTTAATTTTACTTCACAAAGTAGAATGCAACTTGAGCATGAAGGAAACTCGTCGCCAGAAGCATGACTAATCTTCTCATACTTATCTTGTACCACCAAAATATTTGGTGAATTACTGTTTAATACAATATTTCGTTAGATAGAAAAAAGAGTTGATGTGTCAAATTTAGAAGTGATAGCTATTACTAAAGTGACTTGTGATTTAGTATATTCAGAAGTCATAATTTTTAAAAGTTGAAGACAATTAGTTATAAAAAAAATCATACAGTGACATTTCATTGTTAAAGTCCAAAACAATCTCCTGTATGGTTTGGTAGCGATATTTACTGACTGGAAAACCTGAAATTGAAACTCAACTAATATCCATATTAAACACCTCTATTAGATATATTGAAGGATTCAAATATGGTGTTTTAAGAAAGTATATTTTCATGTGCTTAAGAAAAAAGTAATTTATGTTTGTTTAACGTAAAAACTTAAATTGTTTATTTTTGTTAAACAACTTAAATTGGTTTTTCAAAAATATTTTTAGAAGTTGCGTCTCTAGCAATCGTTGTGAGTGTTATTTACATTTCTATTTAATTTAAACAAAATATCTTTTATAAACTATAGATATATTTTATTATATAAAGCGGATGCGTTCGACGTGAACTTGATATGTTATCGAATTGTAACTCACGAGATTTCGATACGTGTCACTAATCGATAGGATTATTGACACATATCGAGTATTAAAATTTTCAATTTCGCGTAAGCAAATTTTTTATTTACATAAATAAGTAAATTTCTATTTCTACTAAACATCGAAAGTTGAATATTAAATATTTTATTTATACTAAAAAATTCAATACTAATTGTTATATATGCAAACATGATAAAATTATAACATTTAACTAACAACATTGTTTCACGTGATATTAAAAATTTTAGTAAGTTCTTAATTTTTCAATAGCTAACAATGATTTTAATCTGTATTTTAAATTTACAGGTTATAGTTACGTGAATTTCAACTTTAAAACCTAAAATTTTAATGATATTTAATTTTTTGTGTATCACACGGGACCTTATCTAGTAACATATAAATCAAAAATAGTTTACAACAAAGAGTCAAAAATAATTAAAAATATTTTTTTCAAGTTCTTTGATGTTTGGTTTACTATTCATCCACTTGACTACAATCGTAACTATTGTCTCTAATCATAACACATTTAATTTACTTTCTTTCTAACGCTTGGAAATTTTTTTAACAAACTTATTCAAAATACAATAGTGGAAAAAGATATATGTCGTAAAAAAATCGTAACTTAAAACTCGAAAAAGATAATATAAAAGGTGAATTTGCCATATATCCACAAAAAAATATTATTTAAAAGTTGGAATTGACAGTAGAATAAAGTGGCAATTGCTTCTATGATAGACCCACTAGATCATTTTCTTATCTCGAAGATATATATTTCGCCACACCATTGACAAGATGAACAGGTGTAGAATTATACGACTAATGGATCTACACAGTTAAGTCAGGATATTGGGTTGTCTCGCAGCTGGACCCAGAGGACAATGAAGATTACATTCGACGGCTTCAAAATAGCGCTCATGCCATTTGGAAGCTGCATATTACACCGGAAGGCGAAAACTAAACACTTTCTTTGGCAAGTTGGCTCGAAGGCCATTGATATCTTCTCTATCTTACGACAAAGGCACATTATGGTGAATGAGTGATGCGCTAGGTGTTGCACACTACAAGAAACCGAAGATCACCTATTCTTTGGATGTGTTTATGCCAAGGCAACATGGCGGCTTGTAGGTTTATTAACATATGAGTTTGGTAACGAAAATATATCATTTGATTATAAAATACGAAAGCTTCTTCACATCCATATGAAATCACAAACTGAGGGCCATCTTCAAACTTCGTCGTGGTATATTTTTTGAAGATTATGAAAAGTTAGGAATAAACTTTTATTCAACAAAATCGATGCAAGTTTTCAGAACCCGGTTCAAAAACCAAATAATGATGCTTTTGAATAGACTTCATCACAAACCAATACCTCTTTAAGAGTGGGTCTTGTGTTACGACGTCCTCATACTTCTTTGGAAGGTTGGATATCGCTGATGAGAAGATGGACGAAGTGTAACTGTGATGTATCTCATCACGACGGGAATCAACCGTCTGATATAGATTGGATACATCCTCAACATGAACGATTCATGGAAACTCTATCATGTTTGTCCAAGTTTTTTTCTTTCTCTTGTAAATTTTGAATCTTGATATGATCAATAAGAAAAACGTTAAGCCAGGAAAAAAAGTTGAAATTGACCAAAAAAATAAATATAAAGTCATGCCCATTAGCGACCAGGGGTGGGGCTCGCCACCTGTCACTTTTCAATATTTTTTTTTCGTGTAATTTTCAAAAAAAAGTAAAATAAATAAATAATAAAACAACCAATCGCGGACCGGCACGTGTCATGGGGCCCGCGCACAGTGGCTGATATAAGTTCACCTGGAAGAACAGAGGAGAGACGGGATCGGTGGTGAACTCATATTATAATTGATCTGCAGATCAATTGGTGACAACTTGTCCTGTGGGAAGGTTGTTAAAGGGTGAGGTCATGGGTTCGAGTAACGCCAAACGCGAATGCTTGGGTTAAAAGAGAACGCCATGCCACCAATAACCTACCTAGCTGGCCGGTATGCCAGAGGTGAGGGGTTGGGGTCGATGCTCTGCAGGGCCAGCCGGAATCCTGCGGAACGGATTGTTACATAAAAGTATAGATTTTACAAGTTGCTCCCCTTCATCTTTTATAGTATAGATTTTTTTTTTGGAAACTGTGTGAACTCTACTTAAAATCCTCCAATGGGAATGCTCTAATATTTAAATAATGGATGTGTTTCGCAAAAACACCTTAGGGAAAAAAAAAATTCTAGAAAAAGACCCTAGGAAAATTCTAGTTACACATCTTCAATTTTAAAGCATTGGTATATATTGCTGTCACCATAAATATTTGTGTACATCAGCATATGACACTCGTAATCCATTGAAAGTTTGTTTCTTGCGAACTAGTTTGTTTCTTGTAGACAACCAAACCTAGTTACGTAAGTAAGCAACTATATATGTTTAGATTGATCCAAGCGCATTTTATGAATCGTTTTGACTGTGATATACAAAAAAAGAAATCAATTGAGATTGTGACTAGTTAGGGAATAAGATAATGAAGTAAATCTAATATACTACCCCATAAGGAACAAACTAATATTCTCTCCTTTTTTAACAATGTCCAGAGTAATATACACAAACAAAAAATTACATAACTTTTATACAATTTTTACTTATCACATAAACTTAACCAATAAAAACATATTGCAAGGAACAAACGATAACAAAAGTTACTTAAATTATTTATTTTTAAT
The DNA here is from genome assembly GCA_900406275.1 of Anastatica hierochuntica. Classification (NCBI taxonomy): domain Eukaryota; kingdom Viridiplantae; phylum Streptophyta; class Magnoliopsida; order Brassicales; family Brassicaceae; genus Anastatica; species Anastatica hierochuntica. The sequence goes on along the minus strand of OVAN01000293.1, from coordinate 48,174 downwards.
AGAATTTTAAAATAACTACTTAAAATAAAAAAAGGTAGATTTGCCAAATGATCAAAAAAACATTATTTAAGTTTATTGTCATCCCATATTTTTCATTTAAAAGTAAAAACAAATTCAAGGGGCAATTTGTCTATTTTACCCCTGTTTTGGTTATTTTTTTAATATTTTTACCCCACTAAACTTTAAATAGATTTGTAGATTTATATATATATTGAAGCAAAATTATAGTTACACAAAAAAGTAGATTTTTTTTTCTATCTAACGTATTTTGAATTTTTCAAAACAAATATATATATTGCAAATAGTAGCAAATCATTATAAACAATACAGCCAGAGACTATAAAAATATAGTCGTACTATTTTTGGGTGTCTATAAACTGCACAAATAACCAATTATCAAGGGGGGAAAGAAATAAAATTTATCCATATATAACTATTACATAGAAAAATATCAAGAAAAAAGAAAAAGATTAATATACATAGAAAAAATTTAGGGAAGAGTATATAATAAGAAAAATTTTAAATAGAAATGAAAAAATATGATATGCATAAAAGATATCACAAAATAAAGTTTTGGGAAGGTGTATTTAATTTTTTAAAAAAAAAAATTAAATGAAAACAAAATATTACGATACGCAAAAAATAGTCAGATTATTTGTAATATAGCTGATACAAACAGATTATGTGACATGTGTTGTTATTAAAATTAAAAAATAAAGCAAATAAGTCCAAGGGTATAAGAACAATTATACACATTATACATATTTAATTTTTTCGGATGATTATCTACCTAAATATATGTTTTTTATAGTTATGTCACTTAATTCCCAAAAAAAAATTATTTCAAATATTAACTAAAATAAAGCGGAAGAAGTATTTTATAAGTCACATCCCAAAAGAGTTTTCCCTTGCATACAATTAAGCACCATAGGCTGTCCATGGAAATCAAAAGAGTTTTCCCTTGGACCTTATGGTATCTGTGGAAAAGTAGAAAGGCAATGGTAATTGAAGGAAAAAGATATGAGGTTGCAGATACAATTCAAAAGGCTAAAGAAGAAGCTGAGACTTGGTTTCTTTCGCAGACCTGTGGTAGACAAGAGCAGGAAATGATGAGAAAACATTCCTCTGCCTTGAACTCAAGCTGGACTCCTCCAACAGCTCCCTGGATCAAATGTAACATTGGCTGCTCATGGTTCAAACAGAGCAAGCTAGCAGGGGGATCATGGGTTATTAGGAATGATCAAGGAGAAGTCTTAGTGCATAGTAGAAGAGCCTTCCCTAACATCATCTCCTGGAAGGAAGCAGAATTTATTATCCTGAAATGGGCGGTGGAGAGCATGAAATCGATTAGGAGAGACTACATTGTTTTTGCTCTGTCTGCAAATGATATAGTCAATGCCTTCAACAAGCCAAAAGCCTGGCCGATTCTGAGCTACCAAATATCTGAGCTTCAAAAATTGTTTGAAGGTTTTGTAGATGCAGAATTAAGGTTTGAATCAAAAGGAAGAAATAGAGGAGCCAATCTCATTGCAGAGAGTGTGACAAAGGATCATAGGATGCAATCGTAAATTCAAAATGGTCCTCCATCTTGGTTACAAACTCTCTTTAATGCTGAGAGAATTCCTCCTCTTTAATCCTCCTCTTTGATCTAAAGTATGAAGCTTTTTGGCAGAAGAAAGCAATTTTTGGACTTATCCTTCTGTGTGTTAAAACCTTATGATTTCTTTTAATTCAATAGAAGTTCAAAAAAGTCACATCCCAAAAGAAGATGCATAGAATATTCCAACGAAATATTCAAGTCGCAAAAGAGATCAATGATTAGGTCATAGGAATGATAAATTGTAGAGTTTAACATAAAATATTGTGTGAGAAAATAATAAATACTAGGAAAGAAATTGGGTTGTCACGCATATATAAAATTTAAAACACACATGTATCATAGCTGTCACCACTCGCGATACTCTCTGTTCAAAAGGACATGATGGTCCCCTTCCTTTTAGATTCGGTATAACATGGCATCTTAGTTTGCCGCCATTATTTTTAATCCATGGCAAAACTTTCATTATTATTTTTAATTGATAAAATTACAATGATAATTGGTAATGGACGAATTAAAAACAATTTAAACAAAAACGAAATATAAACGAAAATTATAAAAAACAAAAAAATCGGAATAATTTTCGTAGCGTAAAAAAAATCGAACTGATATCTTAGATTTTAGTCCTTAAATCACACTGCATGTGCAAAACAATTCGTATTAGTATTTCAGAGATCGAATCCACAAAGACCAAGACACACACTAGGATTCTCAATTTCAGATCAAGCTAGAAGACACAGAAAAGGTTGTTTGGTTGTTCGAATTTTTTTCAGAGTAAAGGAAGCAATATTAAAAACGATGTAAAATCAATGGGTCAAGGCGTCAGGCATTAGGACAATTCACAAGAATCAAATCATGAATGTAGGAAATTATCAGGGAATCAATTAAGCACCATTCTAGAACTCAAAACACAGATGTATAATTTTTCCACTCTCGTGGCTCTAATTACTATGTCTAACAACCTAAAAGACTAACTCTCGTTGAATTCAAGAGGTTAAACATGCATTAAGTTCATGTTTCGATTTGTTAACAAAGCACCTTAACATCAACTCTCGTTGGCTAAGGATACTTTGCTCACAAGGATTATTTTCAAGCAATCAAACCAAATCTCATTGTATTCAATTAACCTAAGATCATGAACTAGGTGATCAATCAAGTTCAAGCACTAAAAACAATCCATGTGAAGAATTCTAAAAGAGATTCCCTATCATGCAATCTTAGAACAATCCATGTGAAGAATTCTAAAAGAGATTCCCTATCATGCAATCTTAAACATTCAAATTTATAAATACCTTTAAAATCTCTAAGACCTAACAGCGGATCTACTCAGACATAGAAGCAGAAACAAAAGATATGATTGAATTGAAAGACATAATGAAATTAAAAAGATAAAAGGGGTTCAGAAATCTTCTCCAAAGTTTCCGGAGTCTGAGATTCGTCTCCCTAAAAACATACAATGAAAAAGCTAAAAAAATCTGTGAAAAATCAAGTCTCTTAACCTAATTTTCGTCCTAGATATTTATGTAGGGCTCTGGGGTCTTTTCTGCAAAATCTGGAAATTCTTAGGCAAAAATGAAATTGTCCAAAACTGGACAGCATTGTTTTTACAAAAATGGTTATAACTTTTTATCGTACCGTTGGATTGTCTTCAAACCACCTTCATATGAAAGCTAACTTACGTGTCTATCTTGTATCAAAATCTCAACTCGATCCCACGGTGGGAACCTTTCCACATAAGGCTAAACTTCTGATCTATCAGCATAATTCTGCATCTTCATAAGTCTACTTTTTCCAAATTGCTTCATTTTTCTCCAAAGCACCTTAAAACCTGTAAAAACACCAAAAACACCAAAAGACTCCAAAAAGTCTCAAAATCAAACTAAAGCACCATTAGAAGTTAGTAAAAACCGAGATATATCACGAACTCAGCAAGACCGTCGACGCTCAATAAGAGGAACCCAACAAGAACCTAACCATGAGGAACCTGATCCTAAATGATAATCAACTACTATAACAACAAAGGCGGGCCTGCAATCTGCTACAACTCTCTGCCAAAAGACTCTGAAGCCTGCAAAAGAAGAAGGAGAGCGAGAGAGAGAGAGAGACGAAAGGCGGAGCTAGACGGTACTTGGGCAAAGCTAGACTTCGAAAATTGAGGACGGAGTGGGTTACCCGCGAGAGGAACGCGACTGAAGAGAAGTTGAAGCCGTTTTTTCATGCTCGCCTCGATAAATTCCATCGTTGAGAGCAGGAGGAGGAAGAGCGGGATAGCCTCGTTGCCTCTTTTCTCCAAGCCAAGGGCGCCTATGAGTATTTGTGCCTAAGGCAGAGCTTGGGGGACGACATCCCTGCTCGTTTCATCGAGGACGCAAAGAAAGACTTCGAGCTTGAATAAGCAAAGGTGAAGTCCCTTGCTCTGATAACCAAACCTTTTGCTGATGATTGGATAGTGCCTTCACTAGCTGATCTTCGCGCCTCTTCCTCATCAGTGCCTGCCTCTACTAGGTCGGAGCCCCTTCTCGAAGATGCGTCTGTTCGACAGACAGAGAATTGATGCCATGCGACATTAGGGATCGCAGCAATAGTCTGCTGGTCTCGACTACTGACATCAAGGGTTTGTTCAGTGACACATTTAGTCGTGAGCTGAAACTCCACCGAGCAAGACTCGCATTGTCCATCTCCGTCACAAGCGTCGCAATCTCCTGCCCTATCTTGAGGTTTTTGTTTTGACTTCTTGACGAGGGCATGTTCTCTTTTTCTTTTTCTCTTCACTTTCTTTTTTCTTTTCTTTTCTTGTTTTTGTTGTAGTTTTTGTGATGCGAGCAGTCTGTTGCTTCACTGTGTTTTTGTTATTTCTTTGTCCAGATTTCTTGACGAGGACAGTTTGTCGTCTCGTTGACTTTTGTAGTTTTTGTCTAGATTTCTCGGCGAGGGCAATTTTATGCCTTATGAATAAAATTTCCTTTTATTTATTCGTGTAACTTACTCGTTATGAGTCTGTTTCATTTGTTTTGCGTTTGATGGCGAGGGCGATCCCAGCTCGTTTGTGGATTCAATTGGGCCACTGCATCCGATGCGAGGCGAGCTCGACTTACTTCGAGGTGCAAAGTAGATTTTCGTGGGTGATCAGTCCACTTATGCTCGTTCGAACGTTGTTTTCGTGGGTCCAATTAGGCCACGAGATTCGAAGAGAATCCAAAAGATTTCACGGGTTGTCCCGATATTTAGTTATTCTTTTAATTGCTGCATACTTTCGCGAGATGTATCTCTAATGCGTGGCTTAGGGAATTGAAATGATAGATACCATTAATAGATAGGTAGCTGTGCCTCGTAAGAGGCTGCCTATGTACCCGTAAGAGATCAAGCCAGTCATAGTTCTGATTACAACAAAAAAGATAAACGTACTTAGGGCTTAAGGTAGCCTTCTTCGCTTGCTTTGATTAGAGAGCGGTGCATTACTTCGTTGCTTCGGGTGTATCTGCTAGCTCGACGTCATCATCGTCGTCGTCGTCGTTGTTCATTGGTGGGTTACGCAGCTTGAGTTCGGAAATGAAGCATGCTCGCGCTATGCCTTGGTCGCCTCTTACCGTATGTATCCCGGATGACATCAGAAATTTTAGGAATTGATGATACGTAGAAGGGATTGCTTCTATTGCATGGATCCATGGAGTTCCGAGGATCTAGATAGCTGGTTTGTCGATGATAACGAACTTGACCAACTTGGTGACGCCGGCGAGGTGTACCGGGAGTCTGACCGAGCCGACCGCGGTTGTGGTTTCTCCATAGAACCCTGTTACTGGTTTAGTTGACGGCTTGATGTCGTAGCTTTTGAGTTCTATTTTGCGGAGGGTTTCTTTGAAGATCAAGTCGAACGAACTCCCTGTGTCGATGAGGACACATATTACTTCGTATGGGTCGTTGTGAGGTTGATTGATTTCGACGGCTTCCTCATTGTTAAACGATATGTCTTGTCCTCCAGGCTTAGATGGGTCGATTGGTTGTGTCCATTGAACTGCGGCACCACGCGGTGCGTGTACTTCTTAATGGATTGTACGAAGTCGTTACAAGAGCGGCGGGTGAGGCTCCGCGGTTGGGCTCGCGCTCTTAATCATATCTTTGGTTACCTACATCCGCGTTGCGGGGCGGGCCTGGTAGTCGCTCTTGATGGGCCTCGTTGTTGTTAGCCTCGTTATTGTTCGGTCGCTTGTACGTGTTTTTGGCCTGGTCAGCGGGCGTCGCGTTTCTCGATCGGACCTCGATTTCGCCGTTTCGATACTTGGTGAGCAGGATGTCATTCAAACGTCAGCACTCGACCGTCGAGTGCTCGGTCCTGTTGTGGTATTCGCAGTATTTTGAACGGTCTTGGTCGTTAACTTTGGGTTTTTGGTTTCTTACGGCTTCGCGGGCTGGCTGTCACTGACTGTATATGTCATTGCATTCTTGTCCTTCAGATAATCTTTGTCCAGGTGCTGACGAGGCTCAACGTATTCTTCCTTCCATTTCTCCTTTGGTGTGGTTCCTTTTGCAACGATGTGCTTCTTCTTCATGAGTGCTTTCTCGTTCTCTACTTCGATGAACAGCGTGGCTCGGTAGAGCGCTTCTTCCAGTGTATGAGGCCTGTTGATCTTTAGGTCGTCTTTGAAGGTCGACTCGTACTATAGTGCATTTCGAAGGACGGGAAGCGCGGCTTCATCGGTTATAGTTACTCTCGATGCGACTTCTTTGAACTTTTTGATGAAATTTTGCAGGGGTTTAGTAGCTCCTTGTGTTGAGGCCCATAGATATGCTGTCGAGCTTCCTTGTCGGATGAACATGAAGTAGTGCTTTAGAAAGGCTGTCGAGAGCTATTGGAAGTTATCAATGGAGTTCGCCTTGAGTCGGCAGAACCATGTCAGAGCCTCGTTTTCTAGGTTTTCGGCAAAGAGTTGGCAGTAGCCTGCGTCGCGTTCTTCGGGGGTGAAGCGTGCTCGTGCTATGGCTATGGTGAAGGCTGACAGGTGTTTGCTCTAGTCCGTGGTCCCTCTGTATTTGGATATCTTTATTTTTTCTGGGCTTCATGACATGAAAACGGGTGATCCGTTTTGTGAATGGCACGTTTTGAGCCTCTCTTAGGACGCGATCTTTTTTCGGAACATAGCTTACAGCTTGGTGAACTTTCAAATTGATGTCTTGCAGCTTCTGCTTCATGAACTCTAGCTCGTCGTCCTTATCCGTGAAAAAGCTCTGTTGTCGTGCACTAACGTCGGCATCTTAAGGCAAATGGTTCGATGGCGGACTCGTTGGTGATCCTTGAGGTGTCTCTTCGAAGAGATTCCTTTGAAGCTTGTTCACGAATTCGTCTGGCGTCTCTCGCGGTGCTGAAGTTCTGGGTCTCATTGTGGCTTGTTGGTAGAACGTCGGTGAGGTGGTTATGGCGTCGAACCTAACGTCGGTGGTTTTGGCTAGTTCGTCGATTATTTTGAGGACCGTGTCCAGGATCTTAGGGACGTCGTTCAAGCTGAGTGGGGACTGTCTGTCTCTGTTTTGCGATGGTGGTTGTCGGCTTCTTACTTCGGTGACGCCAGACTCCGGGGTCCTGTCCGTTTGGGGCTGGGCATCATGGTTCTCGTTCCCTATAGGGCGGGCTTCTGGTGCTTTTCCTCTTGACTGAGTTGGTGCGACTTCGATTGTCACGCTTTGGGGGTGTGTGGACCGGGAGGTCCGCTGTTGCCGTCGTTCCTTGAGGCATTGGAGATGTCGCTGTAGGATGGGCCTTGGTTGTCTTCGTCATCACTTCGATTATCTTTCTTTTGATCTCTCCCCACAGACGGCACCAAATTTTGGATATCAAACCAAACTAAAGTATTAAACTTGAAGATTAAAAAAGAAAGAAAGAAGGTTATATTTTAGAAGTAAGCAAGAACAAAGTGAATGGCCTCGTGGATAGCGAGACCAGAGTTACAAGTTCTAAGTATGAAGATAGAAAATCGGATCCCTCTCTTGGTTTGGGCCTTCTCTTTTTATAAGCGCTTTCCTTGTTGCACATCGTTGTTTCCCGCCAATTTCCACCTTGTCTTTTCCTTCCATGCCTCTGTCGCTTCGTACTATGCCTGATTTGCTTTATCTGCGTTCGCGCAGGTCTGCCGCTTGTCTACACGTTTGTCGAGAAATCCTGTTTGTCGGGTATGGGCTCCTGCTACCTGCAGGAGGGTCAAAAGCCTTTGGCATGCTTTCCGTACGTCTCCATCGTATTCTTCATCTCATTCTTTGCAATCAACGTCTCGTGTAACGTCTCTTTCCTCAGAGAATAATGTCACTTTGTCTCCTTTTGTCTTATTCCTCGAAGACTTCTCTTTCTCTCTGGCTCGCGAGGCGAGATTCCACTCGTGAACCTCTCCTCGTAAGCGGGCTTCTAAGTCTAAGTGGGCATTTCTTTCCTTTGGGCCTTATCCACTTTCGGTATTCATTTAATAGGTCGAGACTCGATCGGAGGGTGCAAATCCCTTCTCCATAGAGGTGTCAATTGGTCCGTCCAAAGCCCATTTGGGTTGTCCGCATTAGACCATTAATTTTATGGGCTATAATTGGACGGTCCATAATGGATGACGGTCCAAACATTGTTCAAGATCAATAGAGACCATGTCCAATGGGCATGCTCATGGACCCCAATAAAATTTATATGTAATTTTTATTTAAGAATTGATAATCAATTTATCATTATTCATTTATATTTAATTTTAGTATTTCATGTTAACATTATCACAATAACTTTTCATCAAAACGTGATTTTTCCGTCAAACCACAATTTTACAATAAAACCGCGATTTCCCGTCAAAAAGGCATTTTCCCACCAAAATCATGATTTTTCCGTCAAAACCGCAATTTTCGAAAAAAATTGCAATTTCCCGCCAAAATCGCAATTTTGATAAAATCGTGATTTTACCACGAAAACCGTGATTTTCTCGCCAAAACGGCAATTTTTCGCCAAAATTGTGATTTTTCCACCAAAATTAATTTTTCGAGAAAACCGCGATTTTCTGCTAAAAAGCGATTTTCTGCTAAAATCCTAAAACCGCGATTTTCTCGTCAAAATTGAATTTTTCTTGTAAAACTGCAATTTCCCGTTAAAACCACATTTTGCACTAAAAAACTATTTTCCCATAAAACCACAAAAAAAATTTTGATTTGAGAGAAATTAAAGTGAATTCATTTTCCCCTAAATTAAAGTAACCCTAAAATTTTAATATTATGGACAGTCCAATGTCCATTTGGTCCTGACCAATTTGTCCATGGACAAAATTGGTCCTCTGCCCAGTTGGACTATGTATTTTTTGGTCTTGTTCACAGACCGTCCATAATAGTTTGGATTGGTCCTACCCATGGACGACCCGACCAATTGACAGCTATACTCTTCCAACCGTCTTGTGATCTTTGTTCAATTATAGTCTACAGGAAAAAATAGATGTAACCAAAATAAGTCCATTTGTATTTAAAAATGGAGGATTTATGGTCAATCCGCTCATTACGCAAGCCTTCGATATTTGTTACATCTCATTCCTTATTTTATCAATCGAGATTCTTGTAATGAACCAATGTATCTCACTTTGTCTAGTATTAAAATTTTTCCTTGTTCTTTGTCTTCTTGAATGATATTTCTTTGGACTGTGGAGCATTCTTACCTTTACACTTGGTGACTTAGTTTTCCCCTTTTAGGCTATTGATTGATTGACTCCGAGGACTTTTTAGGTTTATACTTCTTTAGTTTAATATAAGAAGAAGGTGCTAAATAATATTCTCAATTATTTTATTTACAAATTGAGTTTAAAAATAGAAAAAATAGATTTTTTTGAATTTTAAAAAGGAAGAGAGAAAAGAGATGTGTTTATTAGGGCTGGATACTAATAGCCGTTATCCGTCTTCGATCCGCGATTCGTCTAGTACCCGATTCGAAAAAAAGGTATCCGTGACTTTCAGGTCGGATAAAGGGCATCATATTTTTATTACCCACGGGTAAGGATCGGGTAACGGGTATCATTTATTTTTTAACTACCCGTCTTCGTACCTGACCCGTTAATATCCATTTTTAATTATTTGTACATTATATAATTGTCTACCATAGAAATTATGTATAATCATATATAAAATATTATTTTAGAAGAAACAATAATATTTATTATATACAAGATTTAAATTATATTTTTAATATATATAATATTTAAATTAAATTTTATAATTTAGAAAAATTCTAATTTTTTGTTAGGATAATTTTGTACTTTGTTGAATATTTGAGAAACAAATATGATTCTATAAGTATTTAAATGTTAAAATATGAAACAAAATATAAATATTTGAACTTTAAAGGATTATACATTTTTTCCGAGTAACAAGTCGGATCGAGTAATAAGTCGGGTATTTATATTTTTAGAGGGTACTTATTTTTCCGGATACCAGTTTTTTGCAGATCGGGTACGGATACTAAAAAACTATTACGGATCGGATAGCGGGTACATCAAAAATAAAAGGTACTCCACCTGTGCCCACCCTTGTATATGATTGAATGGTGTGATTCCTTTCCTTAAGTGTTTTTTTAGTTTCTCTCTGGATTTTCGCTGATCCATCAATGGTGATCTGAGACAGACATTTCCACCGATATGTTTCTAAGAGAAAGAGAGAGAGAGAGACTTAAGAAGAAGACGATTTGGGATTAATTCTAAATTCTAGGGTTTCTCTTTCTCCATTAATCCCATTCCTCTGTCTTCTTCTTGTCGCAAGGAGGAAGAAGAAGGGGAAAGGAGAAAGTAAATAGAGAAAGAGACGACGTAAAGATGTCTTCTCCATTAGACTCCATTGATGCGATTCTCTTCTCTCTTAGCAAATCCTTTTGCAGCCCTTTCGCTGTCTTCGTTCAGATCCAGGTGAGTTTCTTTTTCTTTGGTTCATATCGAAGTTTTCTTCTTTTTGAATGTTGGATGGAAACTTCCCGATTCATTGTTTGCTCCTAAGATTGAGAATTCGAATGAAAAGATCTAAGTTTTGATCTCTGAAGTTTTGAAAAGTAATGGTTTTTAAAGTGCCATTGAGAAGGAAGAAGAAGAAGTTGAACAAATCAAATACATCTGTTCTGCATTTCCAGGAAGAATGAAAGAAGATTGTATATATATAGAATTATGGTTCAGATCATATAGATGGCTTAGTGTGTTCTTCTTTCAGAGGATCCTATTCGATTTTCGGTTTCAATGTCTTCCTCTTTGTATGCTTCAGGGATGTACAATATGCTTACTCCTTGCTCTCGGTTGGTTATTGGCTGCATATGTCAGGTAGTTTCTGTACCTTGAGAATGCTAAAAATTTGGCGGTGTTTTCCTTTTACTGATTTGTGTGTGTTTCTATTCGTATCTCTCTTAGGAACCGGGAGATTAAGAGAATAAAAAACAGTATAAAAGCGGGCAATAGCTTGGCGTTCCTGTATCAAGATATCAATGAACTCGAGCATTCAAGGCAGGTTCAACTTCCAAGAGTTTCCGTTATTATGCCTCTCAAAGGTTTTGGAGAACACAATTTGCACAACTGGAGAAGTCAGGTCAGTCCCTCTTGTTGCGTTATCGTTCTCTCCTTTTCTTGGCAGAGTTGTTTACTTCTCATCATGGTTAAGCTTTTTTGTTGCTAGTGAACTATCTTGCTTCGAATTTTGTTGTTAATCTTGATCTATATATGTGTGTAGATTACTTCTCTCTATGGCGGGCCGTTGGAATTCCTTTTTGTTGTAGAAAGTACTGAAGACCCTGCTTATCATGCTGTTTCCCGTCTATTATCTACGTATCAGGTACAAACACACTTGTCTTCATATCTTTGTGGTTGGTTAACTTTTTTTCGACAAGAAACCAATGAAAGTATGTACTAACTTCACATCATATCCTCACACCTATCCTATATGTGCACAGGATAATGTTGAAGCTAAGGTTGTGATCGCTGGTTTATCGACAACTTGCAGTCAGAAAATTCATAATCAGTTGGTATGTATGATCTTTTGAAGCAGATTTAATCTTTTGGTGATTGGCTTTTACTAGTGTATTTTTTTCTCAATATTTTATCTCTCCTTTGTAACTATTTTTTGGCTCAACTGTAATCACAACCATGAAATGTTACACTCTCTTCCATCATACGATATTCAGATTTTTTGTTCATTTATTGGCTTTCACTGATTTTTGGTTACTATTTTTTGAAGATCGGAGTTGAGAACATGCACCAAGATACCAAATATGTATTATTTTTGGACGATGATGTTAGACTGCATCCTGGAACAATCGGAGCTCTCACAACTGAGATGGAGAAAAATCCAGAGGTGATACCCAAACTACATAGTTCATGAATTTATTGTCTAAAATTCTTTCTTTTACAGTTCATGTACCGAAGACATGGCTAATGATAATAGGCCCTTAATTTTGTTTCCTTCTTTTTGAATTTGTTTAATCGCAATGGTGATCTCTTACAGATATTTATTCAAACTGGGTATCCTCTAGACTTACCGTCTGGAACTCTTGGGAGTTATTGCATCTATGAGTACCACATGGTATGATGCATATAATCACTGGCTTCTTTATTTGTATACTTTCATGTCTGTAGCAAATCATAATTTGATGGCATATTCACTTTGCAGCCTTGCTCAATGGGATTTGCAACTGGCGGAAGAACATTCTTTTTATGGGGAGGATGTATGATGGTATGCAGATAACATGGCATATAATGTTACTTTTGTATTTTCTACCACTACATCTAGTTTTGGTGATTGTCTGCATTATGTGTAGATGCATGCTGATGATTTCAGACAAGATCGATACGGTGTTGTCTCTGGTTTACGTGATGGTGGCTATTCAGATGATATGACCCTTGCTGCTATAGCAGGTGCTCACAAGAGGCTCATTACATCTCCGCCGGTTGCTGTTTTTCCTCATCCTCTTGCAAGTGATCTAAGTTTTGGACGGTACATTCTCTCGTTTACTTGTTTGAATCTAAGAGGTACCTTATGTTTAGATGTTAAATCATTTTTTTCCTTTCATATATTATAGGTACTGGAACTACTTGAGAAAGCAAACCTTTGTGCTAGAATCTTACATATCCAAAGTTAACTGGATAATGAACAAGGCTTTGTTTGGCGTCCACTGTTACTTGTCGTGGGGTTTCGTTGCGCCATATGTTATGGCCGTCGTTCACATCACATCGGCTTTAAGAATTTACATCAAGGGCTATCATCAGCTTGAAGACACGAATTCTGCTTCTGGTGGTGAGCATACTTTTGTTATATAAGATAAAAGAGAAATTTATCCTAGTGCCATGGTGATTGCTCGTATGCTGGGGGGGATCTTAGAACTGTTGTTCTGCACGTGGAAGCATAGTGATTTGTCATTCATCATAATTATAGGATCGTCTGTTTTTCTAATGATACATACTGATCTGGAAGGATGAGATTCTATGTAGGTATGTCGCTTGTTATAATGTTGGCAACCTGCACTTTCATCGAACTTCTTTCAATGTGGAATTTGACAAGACGAGAAGTTCAGCTCTGCAACATGTTATCCCCTGAGGCTCCCCGTCTTTCCCTTGCAACTTATAATTGGGGACTCGTACGTGCATTCAACCCCCTTTTGTTGGTTAAATTATATCTCTGAGTAATACTGTCGAAAGTTATGGCGATAATAGTTTTGGTGCTAATGTTTTTCGTTTCAATTGGGGGGAATTTTGTAGGTCTTTATTGCAATGCTGGTGGACAACTTCCTATACCCTATCTCAGCTTTCCGATCTCACTTTTCTCAATCCATAAACTGGTCTGGAATCCGATACCACTTGAAAGATGGAAAGATCTTCAAGGTAAAACATCTATGTCTTTTAACTAGTTTGTCCTTTGTCTAGAGTATGTTATGTTCTTCGTCTCAACTATGTCGTACCTGAGAATCTTGCAATGTGATATCAGATTGAAAGAAGAAAGGATATGGGACCAACAAAGACCGATTTAGGAGGCAAACACTTGTATGGTAAGAAAGGAGCACCACAAAAGGCTTCATTCCTAAGCTCACTGGGGAGAAATTTAGCTCATTGGCGACAACCGAAGAAATTTGATGTATAAAAGTCTGTCTTTATACAGTAGAAGCAAGCTATTTTTCTTGGGGAATTCACGGGTGATTCGACGATTCTTTTTCAAGAAGGGGAAGATTTGATCTCTGTTTTTGATTATTATTCTTCTTGGCTTCAAATTGTTTGGAAAGTGTTATTATTGATTTCTCTTTTTGTTTTGTTTTATGGGTTTACTTAAAGCTTTTTTGGGAAGAAATCTTCTTATTCATCTTCTTGATTTTTGTATATTTTGTTCCATCATTCATCGATTTTACTTTTCCAATGTAACATTAACAAGAAAGTGTTCAATCCAATTTAAGTTCACATTCTTGTTTCTCCTAAAGACCACAAATTTGCATCTTGTGTATTCACTTGCCTTTTCGGTTTCAGTAAATGGTGAGCTTTGCGACTACTGTAAAGGTTTAAAAGGCTCTGTGACAAGGTTTATCTGAGGTCTCAATTTAAACCGCGCCAAAACATTCACCATCGTGTTTGGTTAACTGTTATCATCACTTTCATTCGTGTATTTGGATTTGCATCGTTCCGTACAGAATGGAACCATAATTGGTTTGGATGGAACCGTACACAATGCAAAAAACATTTCTTTGAGAATAACATGTTCAAAATGTTCCGAGTTTCTTCTCTACGCTTCTTTTGCTATGTATCAGGAATCCTCAGAACTCTTCTCTTCTTGTCGCGAGGAGGAAGAAGGGGAAGGAGAAAGTAATTAGAGAGAGAGAGACTACGAAGGACGAAGAGATGTCTTCTAGATTCGACTCCATCGATGCGATTCTCTTCTCTCTCAGCAAAGCTTTTTGTAGCCCTTTCGCTGTCTTCCTTCAGATATATCCAGCCACCCAAGTGAGTTTCTTTTTTGAATATTTGGAAGACCTTTGCTCCACTTCCAAATCCCCATCTTCAATATTCGCTTCCTTTTGGTTTCCTTTCGAGTTCCAAGACACGAATGTCTCCTCTCGTGGTCCTGTAGCTTTCAGCGAGAGCATGGTGTTTGAATCTGTTAAGTTTTATGGACTTTCAACTCAAAACCAATTGGCAATGAGTGGATTGGCCCATTTAACTTCTTGTAGGTACGTAAGATATTAATTATACTAGAGGACAGATCTAGACTAACGATAAGTTTGATTACTTAGGTAAGAAGATACTTGCCCTCACACGCTTCTTATGAGTTCTTAAGCAACTTCAAAGGCTTATTATTACCAGAACAGGTGAGTGACTTGTGCAAGTGTTTCAGACATTCTCAGCCTATCATCAATCTCACGTCGTCGTAAGAACCAAGGTTCTAGAACTTGTTAGGCGCTAGTCGAGCTGCGAAACTGGACCTAACGCCTAATTAGAAAATCGGAGATTAACGGGATTAGTTTTTGGATTATTTTGATGTTTGTAATTTAGTTTAATTTATAAACATATAATAAGCTTATAATATTGAGATTTTAGATTTTTTGACTTATATTTAGCCTAAAAACAACAAATTTATATAGTTTAGTGATTATAATATATTTTATTTGATTTTATGTATCAATTTTTGTTAAAATTTCAATTCCACAAGTTAATTAATGTAATGTTTGAAAAAATCGGACTGTAGAAACACTAATCGGATGACCACCGTCTAGCGGATACGCGGAGGAGTAATCGGTTTAGGCAGAGATTTTTATACCAGACGTAAGAACTTAGAAACTAGAAACTAGAAAACCAAAATAAATGCTTGGTTTAATTTGTAACCAACAAAATGACTAAAAGATGGTAACATTCCTTCACGAGCGTCCTTTGATACCGTTCACTCGCTTTGCTTATGGTGAGTGGCGAATCCATTCATTGTTTAGGGGGTTCAAATGACACTCCTAAAAAAATTAAATATCTGTTAATGCATGTAAATATCAAAAGAATTAGTAGTAAAAATGGTTAAAAGTTTGATAGTGACACCCCTATTCCAAAGTTCAATCCTCCCTTGAACCTTTTTAATGTTTGTGCTTAGATTTTTTTTTAATATCGATTACTTTTCAGAAAACTACAATTACAATTAGAGTTGGGGTGTGGTAATGGAGAAAATATTGTGTTTCATAAAGGGTGTGCCAAGCCTTTACTAGAAATCAACCACTCCATTCATCCCGACCATTCCCTCAAACTCATCATCCGAGATTCGAAAGTATCTACTCCTTGTAGTATTGTGCTTATTTAGGCCTCATGTTCAATTCCCTTTTTTTAGTATGATATTGTCCGTTTTGGGCCCACAAGGCCCGCACGATTTTGTTATTGAGCTCTTTCCCAAAAGGCCTCATACTAAGTGGGATTGGACATTATTTATATACTAGATTTTCTCTTCTAGTATTTCCGATGTGGGACTTGATTTGTATTCCAACATGTAGCTTATGTGGACAAGAGTTCAAAGTTGGTTATCGTTGTTCGATATGTGATTTCACGTTGGATTTGGTGTGTACAATGAGACCGGAACCGCTTGTTCCACTCCAACTTGTCCGTTCCGGTGAGTTGAAATTCTGCGAAGCCTGTCATACATTTGTAAACCCATATGCTTCACACTATAGATGCTTTCAGTGTGAATTTGTCATTCATGTGGATTGTGTAGATCTTTTTCCAGAAGCGTACCACAGTTCCCACCCTCAACACCCTCTCAAGTCGCTGAAATCTGAAGTTCCTCGTTACTCCGACGAGAAATGCCTTCTTTGCGCGACAAAGTTTGATAAGCGACGCCACCAACTTCACCATTGCGATGTTTGTAATTTTAGCATATGCAGAGTATGTATGAAGAACCCACCACTGGTTGATGTTGAATGCTCGATGACCCATGACCATCAACTTCATTTGGTTCCTAGACGCATCGACTTCACTTGCAAAGCTTGCGGGACGCATGGTGATCGAAACCCTTATTTCTGTCTTCAATGCAATTTCATGATTCATCGGCAGTGTATCGGTCTTCCCCGCGTCATCAACATCAACCGCCACGATCACCGTATCGCTTATACAAGTCGTCTTGGACATGGAAAGTGGAATTGCAGAGTTTGCCGTGAAAATGTAGATGGATTCTACGGGGCTTATACTTGTGTCAAATGCCCTAAGTTGGTTGTTCATTCGCTATGCGCGACGAGAGTAGATGTATGGGACATGGTAGAACGAGAAGGGACACCAGAAGAAGAGGATATTGCGCCATTCCAAGTGATTGATGATTACACGATCAAATATTTCAGCTATGATCATAACTTACAAATCAATAAGAATGGTCGGATTCTACCCGAAAGCACGCTCTGTGTAGCATGCGTCTTCCAGATTTGCTCAGAACCTTTTTACAGTCGCAAGCAATGCGATTTTGTTCTCAATAAAAAATGTGCGAACATTCCACCGAAGAGACGTCATGTGCACAATAACCAGCCATTCACACTACACACAGATGCTCGCGACGAAACTAACCAGTGTGATTTTTGTCTTCGAGAGTTCACCGGATTCAGGTACAAATCTGGCCTTAATATGACTATAGATGTACGATGCGGTTCGACTTCAGATTCACTTGAGCACTAAAGCCATCAACATCCTTTATAGATGTGATGGAAAACGTGTTTTCAAACGGCCTAAAGATCTTTTAAGAAGACCGCATAGAGAAGTAGTATCCAACAACTCGATTTGTAGACCAATTTGCTCTGTATGTAAATCTCGATGCAAGCTCCCTTCCATTCTTATGTTTTCCCAGGCTGGGAATGATATATACATTTGTTCTTACAAATGTGGACGAAATTTTAGAGTAGAAGGCACAAAATTTATGCGGTAAAAAAAAAAACTTTGTGTACATTTGTTTCTACTAATGAATTAGACCTAGGCAAAATAACCGGAACCGAGAAACCGAAAAATAACCGAACTAGAATCGAACCGTAGTTGAAAAATAACCGAATGGTTCCAATTTTTGAAAACCGAAAAAACCGGAACCGAACGGGTAGTCGGAATAACCGAAAATATCTAAAAATATCCGAAATTATCCGAAATACCTGAAAATATACCCAAAAATACTCGAAAATACTCGAAAATATCTGAAAATATCCGAACATTAATACCCGAATGGTTACTTAATTTAAACGGAACCGAACCCGAACCGAAAACTTTAGGAACCGAATGGTTCCAATTTTTGGGGAACCGAATGGTTTCAATTTTTGGGGAACCGAAAGAACCGAACCGAAACCGAACGTCGAGGCTTATAATGAATGATGAAACTGTCTTTTAATCAAATGTTCACACGAAATAAGTATATTATATATTCTAATACAAACCATGATTAGAAGAAAACCAACAGCATTATACAAAGAGAAGATAGTTGCCTCACAGGCTTTTTATGAGACCTGAAGCAACAACAAAGAGGCTTATTACAACTACAAGAACATGTGGGTGATTTGTGTTCAACCCCAAATCTCTTTAATCACAGAGACTGAACCCATTATTGACTTCGGCTGCGTTTTCTTAAGATAGAATCTGCACAAGACCGGTCCTGCTATCTTCCAGACAAACCCACATTTCGAAACGCCTTCTTTAATGGCATAATCGTAGACTATGTTGTAGAGTGCGAGCGCTTGTGGATAGAGTTCTTCCAGACTTTTCTTGCTTTCTTCAAACCCTGCAGCTCCATAAAACTCCTGAAACACGAGAAGAAGACACCGTTTTAAGAATGGTTTCTTTATTCGACTTCCTCAAGCAAAAACATCGGTGATTTCATCGGGTTTATTAGTCAGCTGTTCATTCTCTTAGAGGATTGAGGAACTTACCTGCTTGTATCTCTGAATAATTTCATCTGCTGATTCATCTTTATTAGTCCCCTTGGCCTTCATCGCCTTGAACATCTCAGGTTTGTAAGCGTTATACCACTCTCTACATGTCTTCATATGCTGCTCAGAGACTTGCTCGTCTTCGAAACAAGGAAGTTTACTGATCTCTGAATTATAAACAACGTATTCATAATAGTGAAATTTCTCCTGTCTTCCGATTATTCATAGCAAGAAACAAGAAAGATCATTTACCAGATGATGGTGTGGGCTCCTCTGCATTCTGAGATACTACAAGGTCATATATTAATCCAAGAATAGAAGTCGACTTGAATGTTATATCCCGCTCCATATAATGTGGAAAAATGTCGGGCCTCAGCGCGTTTGGGAGATCAACCTTAGTCCCCTTTTTCGTTGCATCTAGAGCGTCGTAGTATATATCAATCAACTTGAGCATTTTCTTCTTCATCTCAGCTTTTTCCTCGGCTCTATCATCTCCAAGTGTGAGGAAGCGGTCCATTATAGTTAACCAGCTATCTGCAGCTATCCCTATGACATTGCTGTACAACCGAGAAATAAGGAGAGACATAAATCCCAAAGATCGATTCGACACATTCAATACAATGTTTTGAATCTTTCCGTATAAATTGAGAGTACCTTGATTGAAATCTAGCCTTCAAGAACATTTCAAAAAGCTCTTCTTCCAACTCTTGTGGTGAAAGATGGCTTGGCTTTCTAGCAGAAATACTTTTACTAGGAGGACTCGAACTCACCCACGGTTCACTTGGCTTAAAGTGTTTAAGTAGCTAAAACAGAAAGCAAACCGGCAAAATCAGGTTTCTCAGGTCACAGCAATGTCGAATCTAGTTGCTAATTGACAACATTACCTCAGGATTTCTTGATACGAAATACATATCGCCATCAAAGTCACCGCCTGCAATCTCATCACCCAATGATCTTGGACCTTTCTGAGGAAAGAAGACAGCGTACTTGGAATTTCCAACATACTCTTCCAAGGCCTTAACATAAGTAGCCTTTAGAACATGTATGTCTCCAAAATGTAATCCAGGGTTCCTATAAACTAATACATCTCCCGAAATTTGCCCTGACTCGCTACAAAACCATAAAACGAAAAAGAAAGCAGAAAGGAAGCAAGTCATTGTTTCTTGTTTCCATGTAAACATTATTAAGAAAAGATGAGAAGACTTGAGAATTGAGTAGCTTACAGAATGACACAGACTTCATCCTCCTTTAGCTCTCCGGTGGGATCTACGGTGCCCATGAGATAGTATGATTCACTCACAGGAAGTTTTCCTGCTTTAAGATCATTCTTCTCTTTCTTCAAGAATTTATTCAGATGAATCTTTAAGTATGGTTCGTCAAGGGGGATACCGACAAAGATCATTTCTGCAACATTATAGTCGTCCATTTCCCCGTGATTAATGGCAGCTGCACAGACAAAGTTGACTTCTTACGGACATGATTGCAGAAAAATTGTCAATGAACCAGAAAGCATTGGGATTTTTAAGCACCTTTAAACGCAGCACGTTTGTCGTAGAATATGGTTTTCGATTCTTCCAGCGTGTTGAGCAATATATCCAAAAAGAAACCATTAGGGACTCCTCCGTAGCTAAGCAATGCAACCAAGTTTCTCGATAGCTTTGCTCTTTTTGGTGGATTACTGAAAGATGGAAACATCTAGATGTCACTAAGCTGACTTCTCTCTATGATAAGAACATCGGGCAAGAGAAAAAAAACGTACCTTGTACTGACTACCTCTAGGGCGTTAAAGGTGTTAAAGTTTGACAAGTTTTCATCTTGATACACCTTGATCATAGAACGTCGAACCTGCACAGTCCGAGGAGGAATCTGCCAAATCGGAAACAAATTTAGGAGTAGCTTGCAAACATTTAAACCCAAAAAAGAAAAGCCTTTGTAACCTGAAAGAGAGCAGACTTACTTTCTTGTTTAAGAGAAAAGTTCCTTTAACAGCATAGCCATCAAAGAACATCCGAAACTGAATCAGAAGAGGCTGTTGAACAAAATAAATGTTATTACTTATGTTCAGTAATAGACAACATAGCATCAAAGCATAAACAGAGGTCTGAACATATATTATGCATACCGGGTCTTCAGAACATGCTTCCTGTCCTTCAAAACTTGAACTCTTACTCTTGATTCAAACATAAGTAACAAAAAAGACATGATAAGGAAACGTAAGAGTAAAAAGAGTGCGTTGAGGACACCTAACGAACAATTATACGGTGAAAGGGTAGAGCAAACACCTGAAAATTTTCACTTCTGAGACATTTCCCTTTGAGTATATTTACCGGACACATCCGAGCCAGGTCCTCAGAGATGTAGCCAGTCCCATCTGAATGTATATAAGGTTCCCCATTCTTGTCAAGAACATCATTACCATTTCGATCCTGCAATTTGAACAGGGATTGAAAGAAAAGCCGAAGAACATTAACGAATACATCCAAGTAAAAGCCAACTAGAAAGAGATGCAGTTCCTGAAGAACATTTGAATTAAGGAAAGTACATGGCAGTTTATATCATCAATTCTTTTGAAGTTAATCCTCGTAAAGTCGAGTTCAAGCTTCTTAGTCTTTGACAGAATTAGAGAAAACCTGAAGCATCCACAAAAAAATAAGAAAAGTATCTCTACCAAAAGCACATATTAAGATGAAACGGTAGAACATCTTCCGAATGTTGTAATTTGAGAAGAAACTCAAGAGTACCTCGCCATATAATTTGCCAAAGATGACAATGTATGCACATGCATAAAATGCATACGAGCTTCGTAGATTGACTTCCCCGAAAAGATGTAGGGACTTCCCATATCATTCGAAGTTGTAGAGTCAGTGCGTATAAAGTAGCATTTCACTCCCTTTGTCGAAACATCTTTCTTCTTCTCTTCTTTGCCTCCATCTTTGAAAACTGTTTATTAATAGAACGTTAGTAAAACAAGCTCCAATATCATAAATAACAGTTAATCAAAGAGGGGAAAAAGGTAAAGCAACTTACCAAAGAACTGATAACGGCGTAAACCGATCATGATACCGTTCTTGGCAATCCTTTTGTATGTCAAGTAACGGTCTCTACCATAGTTTGACGAGCTTTTCTGAACATCTGCGAATTTGACGGTTAAAACATTCTCATCGCCTACGACCTTGTGCAAGTGTGTTCCAGTATTCTCTAGCAGAGGGCCCTGAGAACACAGTGAATTGTTCCAATGTCAAGTTCTTTATATTCTACCTCTAAGATATGATGCAAACCAATTGTCTCAATCACTTCTACAAGTATTTCTTGAACCAAACGTTCTCAACACAAAAGAGATATGCAACATATGAAGAATGCAAACATGAGAGATAGTACTCGAACGAACCTTGAATGTGTAACTACCATCCGAAGCAACATGACATTGATAGTAACGAGTCTTCCCTCTATCATACTCAAGTGACTGAGGAAAAACAAAAGGACACATATAAAAGATGATGCAATTAGTACAACTTCAAAACCAAAACCAAATCCTCAAGAATCCCATTAGTACCTTTCTTCGGTCGGTAAGCGAACAATAATGCCGACCTAAGCGCTCCCAAACCGCAGCTTCGTATGCAACCAAAGGCAAGTCTTTCCACTGTCTGATCTCATCAGCCTTTATAACTTGATCCAAACATTTCCTGTAATAACACCAATCACTTCAAAACACAGGTTTGGTGATAAGAGATGATAATGATTAGTAGTTCAAAACAAATTACCCTGGAATATAGCTAAGTAACAAGAAAGCTTTATCGAATTCGAGTTCACTCAAAGCTAGTAAGTGATGATGACTATTTAGAGATCTTCTTCCATTGCTTTCTCTTTTCATAGACTTAGGAGAAGGAGCTTCAGGGTCATTAGACATCTCTTCTACAAATCATAGTCAACAAAAAAAAAGCTCACTTTTTGGAAACCCACAAAGGAGAGAGAGAGAGAGACTCTGTTTCTGAAACTGACCTCGAGTGACCCTTGAGCCGTATTTTCCAAAGGAAGTAGGAGATTGTGCCGGAGAGTGGCCGGCGCCGGAGCTGTTGTTAAGGTGATAATTGATGAATCCGTCGAGATTATAGACATGATTCTTGTAGGAGAGAACTTTACAGAGAGAATCATAAGCTACTTCCTCTGTGATCGAAGAAAGTCTTAGCCTTGTCTCATCATTAATCGGAGGAAGGTGATTGTGTTTCGTGTAGATTTCTACTAAAGCTGCTTCAAGTCTACCATTGAGAACAATCTCTGAAGAAGAAGAAGCTAAGTTCGCCATTTTCGTTCTGAGTATTTTCTCTTCTCTCTCTGTCTCTGCTTGATGGAGAAAGAAGTAAGAGTGAGAGAGAACTTATAAAGAGAGAAAGAAGGAAACTTCTCAGAGAAGAAGACGAAGTTGATTGGCTTAATAGAAAAGAAACCCTTTTTCTCACAAATTATTATTAGATTGAGAAGAAACAGTGATGCACATAAAAATGGCAGCTTTTTCTCTTCTTCTGTAGATTTCATCTGACTCATACACACACTGAGACACACACAGAGTCTAACATTTTGACGTTTGGGTCCTTATCGTTAGTTCTATAATTAGGCATGCCCGTTTAGTTACACGTTCGATTTCGGTTTGGTTCTTTCGTTTCCTTAAAAATTGGAACTATTCGGTTCTTAAAGTATTTCGGTTCAGTTCGGATTCGGTTCCACTTGAATTAAGTAACCATTCGGTATTAATGTTCGGATATTTTCATGTATTTTCGAATATTTTTGAGTATTTCAGATATTTTCGAATATTATTAAATATTTGATAATCTCAGTAGTAATTAAGCATAACCATCCTCTTCTGTAAAACTCACCTCTAATATTTGATAATCTCGTGAAAGGAGTTTCAGGAAGCGTTGCAGAATCTTTAACATAATGTTGGGATATCCCGAAACAACGAGACTCCTACACCAGCCGGTTTTCCCCTTAACTGACCGAACAACGTTTCGAATTCCGCCTTTTAAATGCGGTAAAACCATCTTTTCTAGAGCTTGTCTCCTGACTTGTTATGCCCTCCCTAAGATGTTTCCTTTTACTGTATCTTCAGAGGATATGGCTAAGCTAAGCATCATGTTGTTTGTTAAGAGGACAATGATAAGCAGAGAGATGGTTTCATGATTCATTATCATCACAGACAAATTGATGAAGTCACAAACTAATGCTGTTGTGAGGTGGCTCCACCCAAGCAAAATAGTCATTCCAATTGGGACTACTTGGTGGATAAGAGCTATTCCCATAGCCGAGGGAGTAGTAGTACTTGCCATACCGCCCATTATTATCAGCATACGATGGATATATTCTGTTCCTCTCTTCCGCCGATAGACCAGCTCTTATAAAAGAGGCACGAGCCTCCAAGATCTCTCTTCTCTTCCCATACATTGTGTTTAAGGTTCAGTTTAAACACCCAAGGATTGATGTTGTCGTCTTCGTCGTAGAATGTAAACAAAACAAAGATGTCTCCTTCATGCTCCGTCATCAACATTAGTGTAGCGCAATATGAAGGATTAAACGCGAAACAAGGTTCCACTGGAAGAATATTCCAAGTCACTTTGGAAGGGTCAAACACCCCAAGGTAGCCAGACATACTCAGACAATAGAACATACCATTCAAGAAAACACAGTTTCCCCATCTGCGAAACGGTTTAGGGCTGTTAAAGCGATGAAGCGTCCATACGGTTTCACCAGGCCGCCAAGTACTGATCACAACCGGGCATTTGGTAATTGTTTGGTGGCAAGCGACCACCAAACAACTAGGTGATGTAGGAGCGGCTGAGAAAGCAAAGAGAGTGGCATCATATTCTTGATCTTCGGGTAGGTAGAAGCGCTGCTTGGTAAAGGGGTTAAAAAAGATTGGACTAATTTGCCCGAATGATCGCATAAGCACCCAACCATCCTTAGAACAATGGAGTATGGGAGGGAATTCAAACTTCGGGAAACCGAGCTCAATTGAACGAGATTGAGACGGCTCTAACAGGTTAGAAAGAATGCAGGTCGAGCCAGCACGATAATGAAAAATCCAAGGACGAGGTTGTAACTTGCGGACAGAAACAGCTGCTTCAAACCATGTCTTGCAGACAAGAGAAGCAATTATGTTTGCTTTTAACCCGAGTCGAGACAGTATCTCCTCCAGAAGCTCTGTGGGAATATTCAGATCCCACGATCCTGTAAGACACTTCTTTTTCGATTCACCATTTCCTCTAGCTTCCATACTACATTAGAGAAATCACAATGGAATCAGACATTTCTCAAGCTACAAACTTTCGCATAAACAAATGAAACATGAACCTAAACCCTTTACTGAGAAGAGACCTAAACCAATTTGAAATTTTTAGAGAAGAAGATGGAGAACTCACGATTGTTGATTTGTTACGACTACATCAATAATATCATAATCAAAAAATTCAGACATCTTTTTTATTTGTTTCTTAGCTTATTTCTTTTTTTAGGCCAAAAATTTTCATTTTAGATTTTTTTTATATATCACCAAATTATCTTCGCATAAATCTAATGATTAGTTTTATAACAATATATTTACATCAGTATTTTGAATTATTGTACCTCTCATTTAATTATTCTATCGAAATAAATAATAATCAGAAGAAATTATAAGATATTAATTTTTTTTACAAATGAAACGCTTTAAAATACCAACAATCTTTTCCTTTTTTATATTTTAAAGATCTAACAATTTGAAAGGAACGTTTAAATAAATCTATATCATTACATGTTTGGAGTTGCATAATTTTTGAGAATTCAAATAAGTTGTCCACTTCTAATTAAAGAGAAGGAATTGCATAGTACTTTTAAAATGTTCACGATTTCTCTAAATAAATTTAAGAAATAAGCTTTTTGTCAATAATGTCTACCAAAGTTCAGCTACAGTGTTAACATCATTGGTGGAAATGATTAAAATAGATATGGACAACATACATATTTAACTCACATTACAATTTGTCATATCTCTCATTCTCATGTGGTAAGTAAGCTCTTGTGGCTCTGTTACAGTTTGGTACTAAAGCTACAAAACCCTTTGTAACATTTTAAAATCCAACTTGTTCCTTAAGAGCTACGCTTTGCACAAAACCCATTCACATTTTGCTATGGTTCTTTAAACAGCAAGCAAATTAAGGTTTCATGGGCTCGCATCGATCTCATCTGGAACATGCAACTTCTCCATTGCAGCCTGTTTCAGACAATAATAACCGGTTTAAAGCAGTAGATAAAACCATCATGGGATGATTTTTGCTGTGTTATTTTAAGAGACTCGAACCTTTATCGCAGCGACATCAGTTGCAGGTGGTTTCATATCCAAAGCTAGACCGAAATGAAGCATGGCTTTATCGTGCATGTTTCGCCGTTTATAGATCCTGCCCATTAAAGCGTAAACGCTGCTCTCTGAAGGTGCGTACTCTTTGAGCTCCTCTAAAACTTCTAGAGCTTCATCTAATCTTTCTAAGCAGAAAAGTATGTTAGCTTTCTGGTACATTGGAAGAGGGTTTTTTCTGTCTGCTACAATGGCTTGCTCCATCATCTCTATCGCTTCCTCGCTTCTCTGTAACGCAATGCAGAAAAAAAGAAGCATTTAGTCATTCTTCATTGTTTTTCTGTATAGAACGTAAAAAATTCAATCAATTGAGAGTGTAATTATATATAACCTTTAAGGCATGCAAAGCTGTCCCTAAATAAGACATTATGACGGAGGAACTCGGGTTTATTAGGAAAGCCATTCTGAAGTGATGCTCTGAGAATTCTAACTTCTCTTGGCGTAGATAGATCATTCCAAGCCCATACCATGCGTTATAGTGTCGTGTATCTACACGAAGTGCGTTTTGGTAACTTTTCATTCCATTCTCAAAATCTTCAAGAGTCGTGTATCTACAAATACAGTAAAGATAGAGAGTGTCGCTTAGACCGACAACCAGAGCATTTCAACTATACTACTGGAAAATGGAAAGAAGATTAAAAAGCTTTCTTACTCGTGGCCACATAAGGTATGTGCATATGCAAATCTTGGATTCAGTTGTACAGCTCGTAGGAAGTTCTTCAGCGCAGTCTCATGATCTTTTTGCAAGCTATAGCAATTTCCCATAGCACACCTACACAATTACGTATTTCACTTACTTCTGTTACTAACCAACAAATAACAATAAATGAAATCATTAATCAAAAAGAGACACTTGAATAAATTACCATGATTGGGGAGCTAAGCGATCTGTGGATATTAATTCCTGAGCTAAGTAACTCAGCTTCATATCTTCCTTCAAATGCTATAATAAAGATAATTTTTATGAGAAAAAACCACAACACATGAGAGTTCTTTGTGGAAATTTACCAACCTTCCCTGAGCCTCGAAGCAAAATGCCCAAGTTTCATCTGACTCAGAGAAGCTTCTATGTAATGAAATCAGGAAAACACACTTACGTAGAGGACGGTTGAGTAGATATCCATTCCTTCTAAGCTATAAGGAGAAATCTGGCGAGCAAGACGGAATGCTTTTTCAGCTTCTAAATAGTCTATTAATTCAAAGTGTGCTTTTCCGACCTGCAGTTAATAGCCATTGCATCTATGTAAATGATCAAAATGACTAAAGTTCTCTTTCGAAATCTCTATTCAAGTTGGTCATTCTAAAAAGTCTAAAGACTACCACTAAACTGAACAAGATAGTTCCACGAAATGGTCGACCAAATAAAACATGTCAAAGCTTATTACCTGGGAAAGAACCCATCCTGTATTATAGTGCTTATGTGGAAGTTTCATATACGTATCCAGTGCCTCCTGAACCACCCAGAAGCAAAATTCTGTATAAGTTCACCTGACCTTTCTATAATTTAAGAGAGCAATAATCTCCTTACCTGGCACCTGTACATGTACGAAAGTCTACACCCTTCCCCAAGTATCCTTAGAAGGCTTAGTATTTCCGAAATGCCAATTGTGATTCTTTGTACATTTAACGTTGTGCCACCTATCGACATTGTTTCGTCTTCATGTTCACAGGATTTAGCATCACTGGAAGTCATAGAACCAGTCGTTGTGGCAGTATTCGGCCTAGAATCGTCAAAAGGTTCCCCCCGAACTCCTAAACCAACCAGAATGACAATTTGGTGTTACATACACGCTAATAATAAAAGGAGTAGTTCTTAACAAACCACAACAGACCAGACTTCAAGCATAACAGTGATATAGTTCATGGCATGTCACAACCTTCATCCATATTTTCATTTGCCCAAGATTGTCCCTTCCGAAGGGTTACAGACCGAAGAGCCAAAGAACTCAATTTTGAACCTCCCAGATATTTGGAAGCGTTGTTCCCATTTCCGCTTATTGTTGCACTACTTGCATTAGTGTTTGCCCCTGAATCAGCTGACAGTCTCGAACTCCGCCGTGGACCAGAGTCAGAAAACAGTCTGCCGGAAATCTGCAGACCAAAAAAACATGCACCCATAGTAAGACAAAATTCAACTAAAGTAAGAATCAGAATATTACAGAGAAAAGTAAAGATTGATTAATTCAGAATCGTGAACAAGTAGACCAGAGCAGATATGTGAAGACTACCTTACGTAGTTTTCCTTCATCTACAAATTTTCTTCTGGGTGCTTGAATAGTAGAGTTTACTGTGGACTTTGGAGAATTCTCAGTAGTAAGGGAGTTGGGGTTTGGAACAGCCGGTTGAAAATTCCGGAAAAGTGGTGGTGGAGCCATACCGGATATCTACAATTTGACAAATATAAAAGTCATTTTAAATCTCGTTACAGCTGCTCTTTTATTACTTCTTAAGTGGAAACCATAAAATCATCAGAATCTGAAAAGGTAGCGTTCCAAACCAAAGACAGTAAAACAGACTCAGAACCCTGTTTCTAATAGTCAATAAAAGATTAGCCATCCATTTTGGCATTGAAGATATAACATAAGGATGCCAGCACAGTAAAATCAATATCAAAATGATGATTCAAACTCCCAAATACTCAAAGATAGTCTGATCAACAGACGGAGACATAGTTGTTCATATTAAAAGCAGTTTGACATTACCTGAGCAGCAACTGGCGAAGGAGTATTATAGAATGTCATGTTTGAAGCACCTCCGTTAAGACCATGAGAATGGAAATTTCCAGAGATATCTTTAAGGCCTTGGCCTTGTGTGTGTTTGGACTGCTTTGGACTATAATCTTCAGAACTCATGTTTTTCGTAGAAGTCAAATTACGTTCGTCGTTGTAGGTGTTTAGGCCAAGGGAAGTTGACAGTTGTTGCACGTACTGCTTCTGAAGGGAGTGAGCAGCTGCTTCACCAAAAACTGCAGTTGCTTCCTCAGCAGCGCCTGAAAAATTTAGAGGGCAACAAAAATGTAAGAGAACCATAAAAGACGTACAAGGTATGCAGAAAAGGTAATCTATTCACCTAGTATACATAATTCCTCATATGCGGCCCAAAGTAGAGGATCTATTGTCAAAGCCTGCTTAAACTGCTGAGCAGCGTTCTTCCTTCTATCAGTATACCTGAGAGGTCATTCTCATTAGTGAGAAATCATCTCGCTGAAGACATTCGGAATCAAGACCAAAAAATGTATAGAGGGAACAAGAAACAAACTTGTAAATAAGTCCAAGAAGGTAATGACCTGCTGCACCATTTGGGATCTACAGAATAGCAAGAAGGTATGTTATCATCAGCGTAAGTGAACTAAACCAACACAGAATGTCCACATACTGGCACACTGAGTTTGTAAGTATACGTATGAAGGCAATCTACCAGAGATCATTAAATACCTCCGCACCAGGTTCATTAACAGGGCAGAGTGCAGATTCAGCTTCGTTGAGAAGATCCATCTGGAAGCATGATAACGCGAACAAGTACCGGGACTGAGCCATTTGTGTTCCTTTGTATAACATCAAAACAAATAAAATGATGAGCAAAACGACCATAAAGAGAAGTCTCAGGACTCTGACTATAGACAAAGCGAACAACAAACAAACCAAGAAACAATGTGGCATACCCTTTAACAGATGATATGCACTGTAAGCTTGATTATTCTGCAGATAACTGGTGGCTAGTAGCTGCAAATTAACCTATATAAGAGGACACTGATTAAAATAAGTAGGCATCAAGGGCTAGTCTATTATCGGCATGGTTTCTCCTAACTGAAGCTAACTATTACATAACCGTTACCAAAGCTAGAACTAAGCCAGGTCAAAGAATTTGTAACTACTTTCTCAGCCTCTATCTCGAACTATAATTTCCACAGAAGTTTTTAGTATGCTTAGAGATTTCCTCCAACAGTTCTCGATTCATAGCTCATAGCAAATGAAAACAAAAAGTCAAGCTTTTTGTTGAAAGAAGCAACCCTTGTTTTGCAAATTGTCAAAAGATAGAACTAGACCAGATCAAAGCTAGTGAAGAAAACACAATTAGATACAACAGAACAATGAATTAATCTCCTAATCGAAGCACGAAACAACATATAGATCGCGAAGAAAAGGGCTAAAAAAGTAAGAAACCAAAATCGATTCTCGAAGAACCCAGTGAAGCTATTGAATTCGACAACCACAAAAGACGAAAACGAGATGCAAATACAAAACCCAGACGCGACAAAACCCAGAATCTTCTAAATCTAACAATCATAAACACCTTTAGATTTACAGAAGAGAGTGTAAAAAGAAGAAGAAGAGAAGGTTACCTCAGAAGGAAATTCAGCACAGAGACGCTCGCACATGAAAATAGCATTCCTGTAAACAAAATGACGAAGACTGTTGTGTACACAGTCCACAAGCATAGCTTCCATGGTCGTCTTCCTCAGGAGAGAGAGAGGGTTTCTGATTTTTTTTTTCTTCGACTTTTTTTTTTTCACCCTTTGTGAATTTTTCTCAAGTCGTCAATTTCAAATTTTTTAGGAAGCACGTGCGATGCTCTGTTTTTCAAACTATTCGGCACGTGACAGATCTATTGGTTTTTGAACTATCTTTAATTCTTTATGGCCTTTGTATTATTTAGTTTTGGGCTATTGGGCTTTGTAATTTATTTTTATTTTCACTGTGCTCAATCAGATTAAATTACTTCTTTGATTCTTTCAATCTCATTTACATTTAGCATGTTTATACATTGACCAAACAAAATCAGAATACAACTTTTGGAAACAGAGTTAATTATAAGTATGAGTTTAGGGGTGGGCGCGGTCCAAAATTTCAGTATTTGTTATTTGCTCCGTTTTTAAAGATATCTAAATTTTCGATTTGGTTTGCTCCGGAAAAACGCGGATATCCGGAAAAATGGATATATATAAATATAAAGTGAAATCATATGTTTCATAAGTTTAAAAAATAGAAATAACAAAATTTAGTAAAAAAATTTTTTATAAAATTTATTTTTGTTAGTTTGTTTAAAACTTCTATAAATAACTTGTTGATAAAATTTTTAAACTATATGTAAAACAGTAATTACATAAATTTATACTACATTAAATCATATATACTCATGTATTCATATATATATATATCGGAGCGGAACGGATATCCGCTTCTTAAAATTTTGATATTTGTGATTTGCTCTGTTTTTAGCGGATCATGATTTTTAGTATTTGCTTTGCTCCGGAAAAATACGGATATCCTGATTTTTCGAATCGAATCAACGCGGGTAACGGATATTTTGCCCAGCTCAATGATTTTGTAAGAGAACATCGTTTAACAATTTTGCAATTTGCCAATCGAAATAAAAGAAATGAAGATGTTATTTAAACGAATATAATATAACAAAACATACACACTTTAATTAGTACAAAACTACAAATGAAGAACGTTCCACTAAAAATCTTTTCTACTTTCTTGTACAAGTAATTTATCAAAATCACTTCAGTAATAAAATAGTATACCACAATTTCAAACTAAACCGGCGTACCAGGAAAAAAGGGGGAAAAAGAACACTAAACCGGCGTACCTCTCCATATTCAGACCACTAAACCGGGTTTGTACCAATTTAGGTTTAGGTCATCTTTCTCTCAAGTTAGCTTCCTTGGCAAGTTATACGTCTTCTTCAGAAACTTAGTCGCAGATTCATCATAACGGTAACACAAAACTCGTAAGAGCGTGTTAGCTTCAGTCGGACTCCACGGACCAGAAGTCGGCGGTAACGGAAGCTTCCCTCTATCTGAACCGTAATTCTCGAGACACACTGCTTTAAACCGTTCGATCAGAGAATCTGTGTCCGTGCGCAGCAGCGGAAGTATGCTCTTGACCGTCGTGGAAACCTTCTCGATCAAATCCAAAGGCAATCCGTCTCCGTTAGACCAGAAAAGGTCGCATAGAAACTTGAAATCCTCGTCCACTGCGTCGGAATCTTGAATGGTGAAGCTACGTGATGGTCCACCCGCAAGGAGAACCAATAAGAACCCGTCGAAGGAAGCTCTCATGATGTCTGAAATGACTCTGGTTCGGACTCTGTCGTGAACCGTCGAGGAAATAATCTCAAGGCACCGTTCTAGCTCTTGAAGAAACGGTTCAATCCTCGAAGAAGAGACTTCTCCTACGTACAGACCGTCCCAGAGAACGTTGCTCAGATCGTGGAAGACAATCTTGTAAGCAGTTGCTTCAGACAATTGCTGTATTCCTTTCGAGCAATAACCAATCGATTGTTCAAAGATTTTAGCTTTACCATCTAAGTCCGCAGCTTCAGATTCCGGGAGACGGTTCAATGCTTTCCTCCCGGACAATTCAATCTCCGTCCTGATATACTGGAGAGTATTGATTCTGCAACAGAACTGAAGTATTTCCGCTGAGTCATTACTCGTCCCCAGCTGTGATTTTCTCCTCTGAGAAGCTACCATTGGCTTTTCCTTTTTCTTGAACACACCGTGTAGTCTCGACCCGACTGTGCATCTTGTTAAAGCGGGCAAAGCGGGAAGAAATGTATTCCGCGAGCCTGACGGAAACCATTAAAAAAACAGAAAATCCATGAGTGAAATTAGCAAAGAGTGAGCTTTAACATTACAAAATCCAGAGAATTAATCGAGAATATGCATACCGCAGGAAGATTTTGCCTTTGATACATAATGCTGAATACATTTGTCAAGACCTAACGTTAGCTCGGGAAGTAACACTTGATGCATAAGTATCGGCAACAAGAAAAACGCTTCCAATGTCTCATCTACCATCCTTAGTACATCTACAGAAGAAGGAGCAATACCGAATTTATTTGATCTCGGATTCCATACCTGCAGATAGAAACCAAACCAATCAATGTGACTCTTAAAAGAACAAAAATGGAAATCTATTTAGAATCATTATTACAAACCTCTTGCTGGAGATTCCGATCAATCCACTCCTTTAGTCTATCAACTCGGGTCTTGATCCACGATTTCACGAGGTTTCCAATAACAACTTCTGCTTCAAAAGGAGGCATCTCTCTTATAACTGATTTTCCGCCATCTTCACTATCTACTGCATCTTGAACAGCAATTTGAACCAGATCCTTCTCAAGCTTATCTGCAGCGGTCAGTACTCTTATAGCATCCGGGGTCAACTCGGTAATACCAGAGACAAATTTCTTTAACTCGGTTCCATAGCACGAATGAAGCGTAGCTGCGGCCACACCAGCTGCAAGCGGATGCCAATTCTTTAAGATCGGACTAAATATGGCCTTTTCGTTGAAAGCCAAATGACCGATATCCTCTGCAAGAATTGCAAGAACCGGGAGACTGTTTGTGCTCTGACGGGATTTGGATCGCTTGCTATGCTCCACCATTCTCTTTGTCTGTGTACAAACAAGCAAGAAAAAACTAATATAAATGGCTGCAGATGCAGAAATTTTATCGATACAAAATGAAAAACAGAAACAAACCTGCGAAAAAGCCATACGTAACGAGGATCTGATATAGGTATCGACCCGATCACGCCCTGAATCAACATGCTTCTTTTTCCTTCTATACTCGCTAGAAATATCTTCAACTAGTACTTTAGCTACGAAAATCCCCAAAGAAACCGTAGTTTCAAGCGTCTCAACGTTATCAATGTTGAACGTATCATGGTAAGCAAGAAGTCTCTTCTCAGCCCAATCCATAATCAATCTCAAAACAGAACTCGAGATCTTGGAGTACTCTGGATCATTTGTCTCCTTCGCGTCATTCTCAACTTCAAGTATCAAGTTATGAGCAGCTACAAGCAAGTCATTCTCCACTTGCCCGGTTGTAACATACCGTTTAAACAACACCCAGAGAAAACAAACGTTGTGAATCATCTGATTCATCCCCAAGACAGGCCAAGTTTTCTTTATAAGCTCTAAAACTTCATCTACTTCTTCAACAATCAATAACTCGTCATTAACATCGAAACAAGACTCTAAAAGCATCTGATAGATTCTAAGATTCAGCGGAAACCCATCAGCCCAATGACACGCCTCAGAACCAACCCCGTTGTTTTTCGACCGAGTAGCAAGAGACATTACTAGACTCCTAAGATTCTGCGTCTCTCCCGTTATCTTCCCGGTATCTAACGGCCTCTCAAGACCCGACCGGATAATTTGCTTAAGCTGTTGCACAGTTTTATCGGATTTAGTCAAAGGAACATAAGGATGTAAGATCAAACCGGCTTCAAGAAGCTTCAAGTTTCTTCTCTGCCATGATTCATACTCTTTCTGATCTGGAAAATCAGTGGCTTTAAGCTGTTGAAGAAGCTCAAGAGGAAGAACCATAGACTCCACACGCCTCCCAAGCTAAAATCAAATTCACAAAATTCCACATCTAGATTACCTCAAATTCAAAGAAGATTCAAAATCGTTGTTGATCTTTATGGCCGAGAAAATCATTGAGTTTTTCGATTTTCTCGGGAAAACTACAGTAAGAAACGAACCTGGCCAGAAGCAATCCTGAGAAGAGCTCTACGAATCCTTGAATCGATCTGTTCTGAAATTCGCATCTGTACTCGAACTAACTCACCCACCGTAACGGATTTCTTATTCCGATCGGTTTGACTCGACGATTCTCCTCCTCCGCCGTCACCTCCGCCGCTTCGTTTCTTCATCCCTAACGCCTTCTTCACCTTACTAGCAGCCGTCGAGGTCAGAGATCTATGAAGCGACGGTGAAGGCGATAACGCAGCCGCCGTCACGCCGTTGCTCCGATCGGACTTAGGCGATTGTGGGATGTAAGTCAGCGGACGACTTCCAGTGCTCCGGCAAGCGGCGACTAAGATCTCGTAAGCGGTTTCTCGGAGCTCCGAATCGGATAAATTTGGAGCTGGGTCGCCAAATGGAGAAGGTAACGACTCCATCGAAAGAGAGAGAGAGAGAGTAGAAGCTGAAGTTGAAACCCTTCTCTTAGATTTAACAGAGAGAATGATCAGATCAAAGGTAAGAGACAATCATTGATTTCATCATCGAATACACAAAGAAACAAAACAAAACTTCAGAATTAAAGTTCAAAACTGCAAAAAAAAAAATATATATGTAGAAGAAGATGCTCAGATTTTGATTCTTGCTTGAGGTTAAAGAATGAATGATTTAAGAGAGAGAGAGAAAAATTAAAAGAGAAAGATTTGAGTGGACAGTTGTTTTCTTTGGTACCAAACGCAACATATACAGACATATGAAATATATATTCAACTTATATAAATTCTGTATCTAACAGTAAGAGCCAGATTATTAATTTTTCTTTATTTGATTTTATACTTTTAAATAGAATAATCATCAGAAAAAAATAAGTTGGATTCCAAATATTCACATTATCCAGCATTATAATTATTGGTTTGAGATGGATCAAATGGTGAGTGAAAATGTTTAGGGGAAATATTAGGGTTGGACATTTGGATATTCGGTTTGGTTCCGGGTAACAATCGTTCGTTTTTGGCTCTTTCGGTTCTGAGATTTAGGATCCATTCGGTTCTTTTTGTAATTCGGTTTGGTTTCGATTCTTGATCCAAAACTTACAGTTCGGTTCGGTTTCGATTCTGGTTCTCTCGGTGCCGGGTCTTTCGGTTCCGAAGTTTAGGATCCATTCGGTTCTTTTTTCTCGTAAACGAAACTGGAACCGAACCATATTTTTGGTTTTGTGGTGTTAAAATTTGGTTCCTAACCGAAATTTTCGGTTCCGATTCTGGTTCTTTCGGTTTCCGAGTTTTGGATCCATTCGGTTATTTTTATAATTTGGTTCGGTTCCAAATTTTCGGTTCCGGTTCTGTCGGTTCCGAATTTTAAGATCCATTCGATTATTTCTATAGAACCGGAACCGAAACCGAAACCGAAAATTCGGTTCGATTCCCACTGGTTATTTAGTTCCGGTTAATTTACCCATCCTAGGAAATATTGTGGGGTTACTCAAGTAGTTAAATTGTTTATTCGCACCAACGATATGTTGTCCATTAGTAAAAATCTCTCTATTAAAAAAGGAAATCATGGATTCGAGCAGCGTTGGGAGGGGTTATTTCGCCAGATGTCAGTGTGATATTTGGTATGGCCTTGCCTTTGGGGGATTAGAGGTCTTGTGCCTCTTAATTATTAAAAAAAAATTGTATATCGGCCTTTTAACTCTGATCAGTGACATACATTTTTTTACAAAAAAAATAATATAATTTGATTTAGTTTACAATATACGTGATAAAAATTGTAGAATTATGTACTGAATTTCCTGTAACAATATCAATTATCATTTTTATCAAAACGAATTATTAATAATTTTTATGATGTACACATTGCAGTAAATATTATTAAAAATATTAAACTTAATATTACTAAAACTTTATTACAAATTTAATAATAAAATAATATTAACATCAATACAATAAGCTAAAAGAATCAAAATAGTAGCACTATAGCATATTCGCAATTTCGTCTTATATATTGACTATACATTATTGCATATTTATATATTTGATAAGGAATATTTAATACTAGTTTAAAAAAATACAAAAGGATAATATGACCTTTTCTGAATTACTTAACTAGATTCTAAAAAACAACAAAAATATTTAATATAGTTTTTATTTGATGTAAAAAATATCAAAAATAAATATTTTTACAATTTTACTAATTTACAAAATGTCTTGTTTGAATTATTAGAATATTTTTATATATCTTCAAAATTGTTTAAAATATAACCATAAAAAAGGTGATCATGGTCGTTAGTTGCAAGGAATTAAACGGAAAAATATTAGACATCTAAGATTCTAACTCATCACATTTCAATGAAGTTTAATATACTTTTGAGTTAGTAATTTAACAAAGGATATAACTCAAAATGGTAATTCAAATATAATTTATTATAACTCTAACTCAAATTCATAATTTTGTTTTGCTTCGTGATTGGTAACGCTTTTTTATTTAAATATGAGTTATGTCTGTAACTCTATCTTAAATAATGGTAACTCATATCACCCACCAAAGTCTTTATTTCAATTTTTTTGCATAATCTTATACTATAAAAGCTAGAGCATCTTAGATTTCATGACTTTCAACTCAAAATCAATAGATATTACCTAGGTGTCATATAAACTTCTGGTGTGAGATTATTTTGACAATGAGTCATCTAATCATTAATCTCGACAATATCCAAACATAGAATCGATTTCGGATTAAGTCGATTAGATTAATTCGGGATATGACCGATTTTGATTTCAAATCATTTGACTTTCTTTTGAGTCACCGTGTTGTGATACCATGTTATATTTAATAGATTTTCAATTCAAAACTAATTGGTAATAAATAAATTGGCTTGTATCTTTTATATATTACTTAAATTTCATCTAAATTTTGGAAGTGGGATATTCTACATGATACAGTACAAATTTTGTCAAGGTTTATTAGCTTAGCATGATCCCTGCCATGAAATAGTTGAAGACTTTCTATGATTTAGGGTGTAAATGGTTGGCCTTTTAGAGGAATAAATTGTAGCGTAATAACTATTACGTTGAATTCTTCTAAAATTTCACCATTTGCTGATTTTTTAGTTTTTATTTTAATGAAATGTGTCCCACAATTTTTAAAGGAAAAATTAGTATTACGCTGAAATTTGTTACTCTATAAAAAAATAAACGTAACTTTTATTATTTTACCAATTTTTTGTTCCACTAACTTTTTATTCCTCTCATTTTATTTATTCCTCTCATTAACCACCATTTGCACTCTATATGTTCTGGTCTTCTAGACTTTAGATCGACGGAAATATTCAAATTTTTTCACACGGCAATTTTGTTTCTTTGAATAACAATTCACACGGTATAAACAGAAAGTCAACAGAAGAAAATTATATCATTATATTATATATCTTGTCGAGAAAAAAATGAAAATGGGAAATTAGATTTTATGTGACGATAAAATGAGTTTTATTATATTTGTACATATAAAAAACAAATATATTTTTGTTGTTAAAACAAGATATATTTTAATATAGTCATGTGGTGCGGCGGTTGTTGACCAGTGTTTGTTTATGTTTCTAATCATAGACAAGTTCCTTCATTTTCAAATAATGATAATAAAAAGAAATACAAGACCGACAATAACAAGAATCATTGGAATACTCTATTTAAATAAACTAATATAATCTCTTTTTATAATTTTATTTTAAATGCAATGCGAGGGCTTATGCTGTCTGTTTTCAAATATTTAGCCTCTATAGGAAAAAAAACAATATATATCATGTCCGGAATATCGTGGCCAATGATAAAGACGAACTCTTTCCTGGAAGCAGATTGTGAGTTCGAACCCTGTCGGAGGTTACTACCTTACAGTGTCTATGGACACTCACATGGATATGGGCCATTGCTTTCGGCCTGGGTGAAGAGACTGAGTTTTCAAGAGACTCATCATCATCCAGAGGGTTTACAATTGGAGACATGCTCATATATATATAGTCTTTTAACGTTATCGTAGCTCATGCACAATGTTTTGATTTTTTCTTTAGTGATGTACTAAGAAGATGATCAATGCTGATATCGTTAGCTAGAAGAATGTTTAGAGATCTAAGTATGTCAAATTTGGATTTCTAAAGCTTCTATTTCATTAAATTGTATCAAATCTTTATCTATTTATTTACAAAGAAAGTTTACAAAAGGTTTTGGGTTTTACATTTACACGTTCTGTTCTTGAGATCGATAGTAGTAAACTCTATCAACCGGTGCGTTTGCGAGCTGATTGATCTTTGCTATGGGGTTTACTGAGGATTTTGTGCAATCGAAAACAACTAAAAATGATGAATTTGTGTTCAAATCTAATATAGCCATTGATCAGAGCATATTGTCGTTGGATATGAGACGAGACTTGGCGAAGAGGAGATATATACGAATCTGTTGAGGACGAACTGCAACATATCCTACATAGACCAAACATATTCAAAACAGATTACAATTTTGAAAAGCCAAACCCTGGAAGTATCGAAATTCAAAGATATTGGTGGTCGTTGGTGTCAAACTGAGACCATGGTTGGATTGGATAGAGAAATTCTTTGCATAGAGAAGTATTTAGAGGAGAGAAGCTGAATTTTTCCCACAGTTTCGTCGTTGGAGAAGCTGAGTCGTGGTTCCATTACCATCGATCGATGCTAGCTTTTGAAACTTGGGATCATATAAAAGAAGATTTTGTTATTATTGCAATTTGGAAATATGGATGATCAAGAGAGGATCGATATTTGCAATGAGAGTTTGGAAAAATCAAGCGTATCTCTCCCTTCAATTCTCGAAGGAGGCAAATTACGTGTCTATGTGGCAACTGGAGGTGTATACAAGCTTCATTAAGCCTCGATGTCTCCATTTGATCCAAGCACCGCATCCCGGTGCCAATTTTATTAGTAGTGGTGCTTGTTTTACTCTTTTTGTAGGCCGATGAGCTTTAATATAGCTCTAGAGCAACGACTTTGTCCAACCCGTTTTTCGATTTTTCCCGGTGAGTTTGACCGGTACATGAGCTTCTTGCCTTTCTTGCAAGTTGTTAGATGTTGGCAAAGCGGTTTGCGGGTGTCTCTCTCTTCTAGATTTTTTAGGTTTAGTGTGTATGTCGTGTCAAGTAGTTTAATTTCCCGTGTTTGGGGATCATACATTTCATCAATTAGGTTTCCGGGTTCATCCTTTAGAGCGTCGTCGATTTTTTTCTGGGTTCGTGCTAAGGATGGGTGTCGTCGGTTTCGCTAGGTTCGTACCTTTAGGTGGTGTCGAAGACTAGGGTTTGTGCTCTCTGAGGCGTCATCCAGAGACTAGGGTTCGTGTTCTTGGGGTAGTCGGAATTCCTACTACTTATACGTCTTACCGCTTTTGTGTTTTTTTAATCCGTTTATGTGTTCTTTCTTTTGTATTTTGATGTTGTTTACTTTTTCATTTGATTAATCCGCTATTAGTTATGCATGTATTTCTGTCAAAAATTTTTGAAGTCGATAATAAAGTTTAACATTTAAAAAACACCGTTCTATAACATAACTATTGTATGAG
Source organism: Anastatica hierochuntica (assembly GCA_900406275.1). Classification (NCBI taxonomy): domain Eukaryota; kingdom Viridiplantae; phylum Streptophyta; class Magnoliopsida; order Brassicales; family Brassicaceae; genus Anastatica; species Anastatica hierochuntica. The sequence continues at coordinate 8,272 of OVAN01000293.1, read as the reverse complement.
GATTATAATTTCAGGATTGGTCAAGCCTAGCCATAATACCCAAACCTAAAGAATCGAACCGAAAAAGTATACTCGAATCAAACCCAAACCTTTGAAATACCCGAACGGATCTTAACATTAATATCCAAAAGAACTAGAGCCGATATGAACCAAATCAAGAACCGAATTAGTACTCGAAATACCCAAAAAATAATTATATATCCATAATATTATTTATATTTATATAATATAAATAATCAAAATTATAATTTTTGTTTCTAAAATATTATTTACTTTTTAAAGTATTTTGGTATTTCAAGTAATTTTGAATATTTTTGGGTGTTTTTTTAGTATTTATTATAGTATTTTTGAATATTTTCGGATATTTTGGGTATTTGAGATATTTTCCGGATACTTCGTATATTTAAAATAACCAATACTAGACAAAAAAAAATATCCGCTATTCGGATCTTTGCGGGTTCGGTTCGGGTAACCATTTAAAAATAATGTACCAAAAATATGTAAAACATGAAAAAAATTCAAATGTACCAAAAAATTTCAAAAATCCAAAATTAAAATAATATACTACATAGAAATTTAAAAAATATGTTACCCCTAATACCTAAAATTAACATGAAAATCGGTTTGTCTCGAGTATATGAGTGAAAAAACGGTATATAATTTTAGCATTTCCAGTATTTTGATTATTTTTTTTTTTCTGTTTTTTATATGTTTGTAATATTTTTATCGAGTATTTCGAATTACTTAAGGTAATTTATGATATTTTTTTATATTAAATCTAAAAGTAACCAATTTTTTTTTTGTCATCGTATCATAGTGGCAAATAGTTCCTCTCACAAGAGGCAGGTACAGGGTTCGAACTCTGGTTACGTGAGATGGATGCAGAGGTGGTGCAACCACTGGCCCACTTGCTAACCAATATATTTAAATATATAATTATAGTTTGAATATTTTTTGGGTACTAGAAATATTTCTGTTCGGGTCGGGTTCGATTTTGATTTTTCGGGTATTGAAATTTATGATCCGTTCTAATATTTAACTGGATTCAATATCGTTTTTCTTGGCGGATTTGGTTCGGGTTATCGGATTCGTTTTTTTTTTCCCCATCCCTATCCTCAAGCGTATAAGTTTATATAGATATATACGTACGTGTTGATATTACTCTCTGGGCTTACGGTTTGCTTACTTGTGGGTTTTAATATGGGCTCAAATCGACCCCTTTAATTTTCAATTTTTTGTAAATTTGAACCCATAGTTTTAATCCAATCCAATCCACCACTTCGTCTGTGGATGATGATGAGTCTCTGAACCTTCACTTTCCTCCGACATCCGTTGTTTCTCCGGCGATGTCGTCGTTGAGACTCAATACACCTTTTCCGATTTTCGCGCCATCTGTATTTCCAAATCCGAACCCAAGAGGACCCAGCGAGATTCGACTCTCTAGGTGGGGCAACGCTAATGCGGAGCGGTTCGAGCAGCGTCGCCGGAGCCAAGAGGAGCTCGAGGCGGAGATTCGTCGCGACCGCCGCTTCGACGCCGTCACTAAAATCGTCCATACTCACGATTCAACCGCCGCCGCTTCTGAGCCTAAAACGTCATTGTTTAGGTCAAGAGGCACTCCTTCACTCCCTTCCGCTCGATCGATTCCGGGTCGGAGATCCAAATACTCAAAACCCGATTCAGGACCCGATAAGCCGAAGAACAAACCAAAAGTACCTGATTCTCCGCCGCAATTAGACACAAAGCCGGAGGTTAAGCTCAGCGACGACGGATTGTCTTACGTCATCGACGGAGCTCCATTTGAATTCAAATATAGCTACACGGAGACACCTAAACTCAAGCCGTTGAAGCTACGTGAGCCTGCGTACGCGCCTTTTGGTCCAACGACCATGGGAAGGCCATGGACTGGCCGTGCTCCGCTTCCTCCGTCGCAGAAGACGCCAAGGGAATTCGATTCTTTCCGGTTGCCTCCTCCGGGGAAGAAAGGAGTGAAACCGGTTCAGAAACCGGGTCCGTTTCGACCCGGGGTGGGTCCAAGATATGTCTACACCAAGGAGGAGATTTTGGGAGAGCCATTGACGAAGGAAGAGATTAGAGAACTTGTTACTTCTTGCTTAAAGACTACAAGGCAACTCAATATGGGTATAAAGCTCAACACTTTTCTTGCTAAATTTGCTTTTCGAAGCTCGATAAGATTAATCTCTAGGAATTAGTATTGTTGGAAGCTTAGATATTGTTGTTTAGATGCAATTGAAATGCTAGTTCTCATTCTGAAAATGGAGTTCTTGTTGCAAGTGATTGACTCAAAGAATAGACTTAGAGTAGAAGGAGATATGATTTTGAGCTTTTGTTTCTTCTCAGGCAGAGATGGCTTGACTCATAACATGTTGAATAACATACATGATTTATGGAAGCGGCGAAGGGTTTGTAAGATTAAATGCAAAGGAGTTTGTACAGTCGACATGGATACTGTTTGCGAGCAACTAGAGGTTTAACCGTTTCATTATTTTTGTTCGTATGGATCATTTTTGGATTTGTTGTATTCATCTTTGTGAAGCTGTGAATTTAAATGGCAGGAGAAAGTTGGTGGCAAGGTGATATACAGAAGAGGAGGTGTGATTTTCCTTTTCCGTGGCAGAAACTATAACCACAGGACAAGACCGCGCTTCCCTCTTATGCTGTGGAAGCCTAAAGCACCTGTTTACCCAAGGTTGATTCAACAAGTTCCTGAGGGTTTGACGCTTCGGGAAGCTACTGAGATGCGAAGGAAAGGACGAGAGCTTATGCCCATATGCAAGCTAGGTAAGCAAGCAGCTTACCTCGCGGATGATAATAATCTTGATAATGGGTTTTCTCAAGATTTGCATGGATAACTTTTATCCTCTGTCGGTTTATCTCATGTAGGTAAGAATGGTGTGTATTGTGACCTTGTGAGAAATGTGAAAGAAGCATTTGAAGTTTGTGAATTGGTTCGGATCGATTGCCAAGGGTTGAGAGGCAGTGATTTTAGAAAAATCGGTGCCAAACTCAAGGTTTGATCTAATCCTTATTAACAAATGTTCTGTCATTTTAATTCTCTTTTGTTGAACCCATTGGTTTTGCTTTGGCTCACTCGCAGGATCTTGTTCCATGTGTGCTCATATCTTTTGAAAACGAGCAGATTCTTATGTGGAGAGGACGAGAATGGAAATCATCTCTCGTAATTCCAGATAAAAGGGATGATATCCTCGGAGATATCGAAGTTGATACTGCCTCGCCAGAAGATATCGAAACATCGGTGTCACCGAATGAGACTCAAATTGCAACCCAGAACTCCCCTACTGGTAATATGGAAATGCGTAATAATCCAGATGGTTATGATTCGAGCACAAGTAGTTCTTTACAGGGCTCGTCTACAGAAGACGTAACTGATCTGATTACAGATAGTTCTCTTGGAGACCATCAAGAACAAGAGTCGGAAACATCAGAAGAGATCAATAAACAAAGCATAGAGAGAGTTATGAATCTGATGAAACAAGCTGTCGAGAGCGGGACTGCGCTTGTGTTAGACGATAGCGATCTGGATGCAGACACAGTCTTTGCAAAAGCCGTTGCCTTTTCTAAGGTAGCTTCACCAGGACCAGTTTTCAAGCATGGCTTGAGGAAACAACCACCGGTTAAGAAGGAGGAAACCCGAGAAATAGTGTACCGAAACTTGGAAGAAGCAAAGACGAGTAGTGTTGCGGTTTCCGGGAGAAAAGAGGTTGCAGTGAGAGTGGAAAGAGATGAAAAGAAAGAGAAGGAAGAATTGTTGAAGAAGAGATTGAATGAGTTTGATGAAGATTACAGAGAAGTGATGCCTCATGGAACACTTAAAGTAGATGAACTAGCGAAACTACTTGCATAATGTATTAGTCAACAATACTGTATTTATTGTGTATGTCTTTATTCAGTAGTATAAAATGTAGCTTAAGTTTATTAATAGAACAAGTTTGTCACTAAATAAATGTAGATGCTAAATTCTATTCGAGTCTTTAATTTACGTGGAATTTTTGGATTTCAGACTTAAAGTTTAGAGGATTTACTGCAGTACATATTTGGTATAGAAGTTAATGTATAACCAACACCTAAAATACTTTTAGAGAATATAGTTTAGTGTGTATAATATAATAAACACATGAACATTTTAAATATTTTACACATGAACATTAATAGAGTACGTTTCTCACAAACATATTTTAGCGGAGAAATAACGGAGTTAGGATTTAAAAATAAGCACAAAACAATAAATTTAGACATTATATTTGAATTTTATTTAGTTGAAGTATGTTTTAGCACAATTCGAGTGTAAATCTAACATATCACTATAATTCCAAAAAAGCCCCATTAGTTATAGTATATTTAAATCGCACATAATTTCACAATTTGCCCAAAAATATATTTCTAAATAGTCACACGTTTTTACAAATGAAGCCTAAAAGGCTTGTTTTCACATTCTTCTTCTGAAAGTTAAGAATATCATCAACACTTTTCCGACCAGCGATCGCCGGTCGGTTCTTTTATTTTTTTGTTAGCTTCCGGAAGTATTTGTATAAATAAAGTCTGGCAGTTCCGGTTTCATATCCGACTTGTTCGGTTCATTTTTCGGCTTTGTCCGGTTTGCTTATCTTTTAAACCAGTTCTTTGAAGCAGTTCAACTTTAGTTTTGGCATATCTGGTCTTTAGTACTTTAGATTTCTGTGTTGGTGATGGAACATGAAGGAGACATCTTTGTTATGTATACGCACTTAGGTGGACATAATAACCGGAACCAAAAAACCAAACCGGAAGATTAAAAAAGCTGAACCGGAATTAGAAAATAATCGAATGGTCCCAATTTTTAAGAACCGGAAAAACTAGAACCGAACCGATGTGAGATGATTGAAGCAAAGATAGATTCAAGTTCCCATAAATTTTATTACTAGTGATGAGATATATAGAAAATCAAGTAGCTCTTTAGCTTTATTGGGTGCAAGAAAGTAAAGAGATGGAAAAACTATTTAAGACACCAAGATCAAATAATGTTTGATCTAATAAAAGATGAAAAAAAGGTGAGAGTTGATTTGAGGCAACTCTCTAGATTTCGGGTTGATTGTTTAGAGCTTTAAATATTGTAACTGTAAAGGCTTTAAAATAAAATATTGCTGTCAAAACTTTTATTTAAAAAAAAAGAAACCGTGACTTTTAGAAAAGATAAAGCCACACATTATTGATTTTAGAAAAAAAAAATATATATGCTGTGAGAAATTTAAGGAAAGCTTTTAGGACTTTAAAATTGTTAAAATGTGATTGGAAAAAATTAAACTTTAAAAACTGTAAAAAAAAATAAAAATTTCTACAGCCAACCACCAATCACACCCTTGATCTCAATAGTCGCATATATTCATCTAACTTGGCAATAACCCTAATCGCATAGACAAGATGACATGGGCTTGTGGACCTGTTAACAAATAATATTGGACTTGTTATGGTTACCTTAATAATCGGAACCGAACGGATAACCTAAAAAACTGAAAGTTTAAAAATACTTTAAAATATCTAAAATATCAGAAAATATAAAAAATATTTAAAAAAGTTCAAAATGTGTGAGCACTAGTACTCGAATGGTTAATTAGTTCGTACATAATCAAACCCGAACCAAACTAGAGTCGAACCAAAATATTATAAGAACTGAATGGTTGAATTTTTTAAAACCCGAAAAACCGAAAAAAGCGAACCAAATGATACCAAATACCGAATGCCCATGCCTAATAAGCACAACAACAACAATCCCTTGGTATTGGAAGAGAAGAGAGATACTTTAAACTAATTTATTTCAACAACTAAAATCTTAAATTCACATTTAAAAAAAAAAACTTATTTTCATCCCAATTCAAAGTCAAGATATTTATTAGTATTACAAATAGTCACATTCATAATACACTTACATCCATGGACCCATAGTAAATTACTCCACATATTAATTTACTTAAAATTCCACCATATACATGCCACCACAATGAGATCAAATAATGATGACACGATGCTAATAATATATTATTTTTCCCATTTTTAATCTAATAAAAACAATCTCTCTTATATGATCTCTTCCTCTCCAAATTCACACAAATTTTCTCAATTTTTCTTCCTTCAAAACGATGAATCGACCACAAGCAATATCCATTGTCTTCTTCTTCATCTTCATCTTCTTAGATTATGTCTCTGCTCAATCTCCTCCTCCTACTCCTCTTTACACAACCTACGACCTCTTCAAGCCAAGCTTAGCAATGTTCATAGTAGTTTCTTTCATCGTGTTCACTCTCACCTTCTTTCTCCTCGTCTACGCCAAATGCTTCCACCACGATCTCCGATCAGAACCCGACGGAGACAGAGACGGAGATAGTCTTGAACGTCTCTGGCATGGACTATTGAATAGTTCTTCAAGATTAAGATTCTCTGGTCTTGACAAAACAGCAATCGAATCACTTCCTTTTTTCAGATTCTCTGCTTTGAAAGGATCGAAACAAGGACTTGAATGTTCTGTTTGTTTGTCTAAATTCGAAGATGTTGAGATTCTTAGGCTTTTGCCTAAATGTAGACATGCTTTTCACATTTGTTGTATTGATGAATGGCTTGAGAAACACGCTACGTGTCCATTGTGTAGAAACAGAGTCAACATCGAAGACGATCTCTCTGTTTTGAGTAGCGAGAGTATCAGGATCATGAACGAGTCTCAAACGAGAGGAGAAGACTCAAGCTTGGAGGTTTACATCGAACGCGAAGAAGAAATTAGTGATGGGTCTTCGAGATTCAACAGTTTCCGGAAGATTCTGAAGAAAAAGTTGTTGCTTGATCGTCACGGAAACGAGGACAAGAAACATATGCACAAGTTCAAACACAGGATCATTGTTTCAGATGTCATGTTTAAGACTCGTTGGAGTAATGTGACTTCATCTGATTTAACGTTTTTGACATCGGAGATGTTGAATTCATCGTCAAGCGACAGATTCTCTTCCATTGATAGAGTTCAGAGAGGTAACTTGCGAGGAAAGGAAGATATAGAAATGAAGAGAATGTTGAAGAACAAAGACTCGTCGAGAAGAACAGTGTCAGAAATCGCAACTGTTTCTAGAGAAAACGCGTTTGAGGGAAGCTACAGCGGTTCAGCCGCCGCAGCTACGGCTTCCACATCAGGGAACTATGTGGTTGCGGCCACCACGACCGAGGAAAGAAGACGGCGGTTATGGTTGCCGATCGCTAGAAGAACGGCTGAATGGTTTGTTAACAGAGAGAAAATGAGTGAACTAAACACCACACGGGAAAATCTTAATGTATAGTTTCTTTTGTCCTCCCATTGACAACTTGCTACTTGTTTCATAGTTTGTCGAATAGGTAAAGTTAGTTGGGGTTTTGCCGTGATTTATGAATACGTGGTGATAGTGGTTGGTCGACTGGTATAATGATTGTCATGGATGATTTTGGGATGAAGCTGGAAGACAATGAATATGCAGGTTTTTGTGTAAGATCTAGACAAAAGAGATTGAAGATGTGTGCGTATTATTCTCTTAAGCATAGAGTTTTTTCGGATTCCTTCTCCTAACCCCTATTATATATGTAGTTCATTGTTATCTCTTTCAAACTAGGAGATATCGTAATTATCTAGTAAATATACATGATTATCTACTTATTTAACAGATAAGATAAACATTAAATAATGGCGGCTGGCTTATGGTCTTCGGCTTTGCTATGGCATTTGGCTTCTTGGTTCATCATGACATCTGGCTTCATGCTTCTAGGCATTCCCCTGTCTTTTGGCTTTATTGTTGTACTCTATTCGAACCAGGGAATTCTCCAAGGTTCTAATTACTCCCAACAATGATGATGGTCGAGGGGTTCGATTCTTGGTCAAAACTTCAAGCGTTATTATGTTCTTTCCTTTTTTATCGTGTGAAGTTTCAGTTACAAATTACGAAAAACAACTATAAAGACAAATATTTACTGGACAATTCTTTTCGTTCCATCTGCAGTATCATATCACCACGACGAACGATTCTACTTGCACTACGTTGTATTTCTGTAAGTTTTTCTCGATTAATCTACATAAACTGTATTTGATGGGAATCGGTCCTCAAACTCCATGATGTAGAATCATTAATCAACCGTTTAGTCAAATTGGATTAAAGGAACTTATTATTCTCATATTAGTAAGTTTTAAACGGACTAGGGGAAGTTCCGCGCTACGCGCGGGTTTGTGTTTGTATTTTTTCTAACTTCT